>BDMV01000001.1:58693428-58796510 GCA_008326285.1 Oryza officinalis | reverse complement strand
GTTGGGCGCTGGCGTGGCCACGTTGGTGGGGGCAGCAAGGGGAGGTGAACCTGGAGAAAAGCTATGCGGAAAGACGAGGGTGCGTGGCCATGCCGAGACGAGATCTGGTTCTGCTGCCGCTGCCGCTCGCCGCCTCGGACCCGTCACGCCCGTGGTGTGGCGCACGCTGCGCTGCTGCCCCGGAGAGGTGAATTGCGTCTGTGCCGGCGTATGCACGCGCCGAAAGGGCGCGCTGGCGAGCGTCACCACCGTTCCGATCGATCGGCGTGGAGGCACTTTGGCACGCACTTCCGCGGCGCCGACGGCTGGGGATGAATGAATAGGTCCTTTTCTTTCTTTCGATCAGTGGATGTACTGTGGTGTTGGTTACCTCAGATAGTGGGAGTACTAACCACGAGTGAGGTGACTCGCCGCTTTCTTCTTGCTCGTCCGAGGCGACGCGATCACAAGCACGGTGGCTTCGCTCCAGAAAGTCAGAGCAGATCGGACCAGAAACACTAGTAGTGGGCGACTGGCGTTACGTATCTATGCCAGTACTGTTCATGGATACACGAAGGGATTTCCACGGTACAGTTAACTGCGATTTCGCATACGGTGGCAACACTGATGTCGCTGCACGCACTGTTTGGGTTCAGGGACAGAACTATGGTGTTTTTGTCTCAGTCGTGCGCAATTCGACGTGCCTCTTTCCTGCTGAGCCGTTCTGGGGTCGATTTCTATAACGTTGTGACAAACGTTCGGTGAGACTTCAACCATGAACCATGCACGTACGAAGGTTAAGGTTAACTATACCTTCAAGCCACAGTTATTTGCACGGATCGACTCCAACAAATTAAAGCAAAACAGCAGGGCACATAGACGATATATTTAAAGAATAACCATGTGACGAAATTATTAGTCCACAAAGTCACGGTTAGCAAAATTTAGAAGCCATGCATAAGTCGTCTTCTCTCTTTATTAGTCTTCAAATTCACCGACTCGCATTCCTGGAGTACGAGAGAAATCATTCTTACAAGAAAATATGGAGGAAAATATTTAATTAGTTGGCCTTTGATTCCGTATAGTCAAAACACCCACGTGGAAATATACTAATTAATTCCTCTCTTATAAATTACTAATTAATTTCTCCGTGGGCCACGGACAAATTATGGGTGGTGGTTTGGGCCTAAAAGCCCATCTTGGGAATTGGTGAGTTTTCAAGTAGTCACTCGGCCCTTGCAGGAATCCTAAATCCAATGAACGAATACAAGAGGCAGTAGACCAGTTCCTGGAAGCCCATCATATTCGATAGCCCTTTATTTTGTTCTTTTAGACTGAGCCGTAAGGCCCATCATTATGCAGCCCACCAATTGCAACGGAATTCACGCAAGCCATTTGCCCCTTTCTCTGATAGCACTAAATTACGGAAAAATGTCCATCTGTTCCCCCTCAACTATTGTCCCATCTTTTCAACTATCAAAATCGGATCAATTACTTCCCCTGGTGGTTTAGATGGTTGTTTCATCCTACATGCTGCCTACATGGTACATTGACATGATCTTCATCATGCGTGGTGTTTATGTGACGATTATGTGACATTATTGTCAGCAAATAATAAATAAATAAATAACCAGTGTACCTGCATGTCAGTCACATCGAAAGTTTAAAACGATGCTTCCGCCAGATACATGACACCATAGACGAAGATGTATTGGTTCCGATCTCCACCGTTCCCCTCTAGGCGATGAGCTAGATCTGCACGGCGAGTTGTCACTATAGCCAACCGGCAGCTGAATCGGTTCTCCGCCTTGCTGGAGTCCAACTGCCCCATTCGTCGCCTCCTCGACCATCATTGGGCCCCGAGGTCGTCGCCTTCTTTGCAATTCGGTGCCCAATCTTCCTCCTTATCTTCGTTCGATGCCAAGGCTTCTCTGCCAACCGTCCCGGGAGCAAATTTGAGGATTGAGGGGCTACCACTGCTACCGTCATGTCGCCCCCACCTCCGGCTCTACCGCCCCTCCTCTGTCGACCTCGCTGTTGCGGGATAGGAATTATGGGCACCTACCTGCTTCCCCAGTGTGAGGAAGGCTCGTTCCCCGTGGGCCGTTGTCAGCTCTTCCCGGTGCCCACCTTCACCAAGCTTGAGTGTCATGTGTGGCGACCTCATGAAGCTCGCCAGTGATGGGCGTCTCGAGGTTGCGCTCACTGACTGATCCACTATTCTCATTTGTTTATTTTTCATGTGACTGGCATATAAGCCCCATGGATTTGTTAATTTCTTCGGTAGAATTGCCATTTAAGAGCAACATTAGTATGGGTGGACCAAGTCAACGTATCACATTAGACAAAACTACTAACTGTAATGTCACGTAGGACGAAATCACAGCCTAACACAACCGAGTGAGGTTAATTGACGCAGTTTTGATAGTTGAGGAAACCTCCCTATCTGGTTTTGCGGTTTTGAGATAAGCGAATCACATTGGAGTTGAGGGAGGCAAGTTGGACTTTATCCCAACTTATGCCCATGAGGGGTAGTTATGGGCTTTAAACTGGGCCGGTACCGGATAATTACGGGTCAAACGAAACGAACTGATCTCACATTGCTAGCAAGTGGTATCGCCCACTAATCAAAAAAAAAAATGCTTAGCGAAGCAGCTTCCAAATCATCGAAAGAAATCATTTTTACTAAAACCTAGTATCGTTTTTCGATACGTTGGCCCAACTGTTACTTACCTGAGAATTAGTCATCTGCCGTCGACGTACAGGTCGCAAGTCTACACTGGCCGCTGCCATCAGTCTACGGTTCAGAAACAGAAATAGAAAGTTTTACGGCGTTCACAGTCACAGCTCGGGTCTGCGTTGATCAAACCTCAAAGCGGACTGAACGGAAGCCACACAAACAGCTAAAGCTACCAGCCTACCAGTAAACCCAACGCGAAAACGAATCCACCATACGGGGTCGTAAGCTTGGCGCGGCGAATCTGCCGGAAATTCTCGCCTGTATTCTGTCTCTTACCTGCAGCCTCTTGACTCGCCTTTCCGTAATTTTAACCGATTTGGAGGGGTGCCCGTTTTCCCGTTCGGTGACTCGTTGATTCGATCCCCACTCCCCAGATCCCGTGATGTGCGCCTACGTACGTGTGGCGACGTCCCTCTCTCCGTCTGAACATGGGCGGACTCGCGTCTCTGACCTGAAATTGCCACGGAAGGATCGATCCAACACAGATCATCACTCGTTTTTGCGTGTCCCCAGAAGCTGTAAAGAAAACAAAAAATTCCGTAGACGCGCCGAGAGGAGGAGAAACTGTGGACGTCGCCTCTGATGATCAACATAATACGAGAAAACGAGTGTGGTTGATCGCGACCCCGTTTACTAGATGGTCCATCGCTGTTGATGTTGGGGGTCCTTGCACGGTACGCGCAAATGTTTGTCATGTCATGCATGCATATGTACGTTCGTCTTGTCGTGTCATGCTGTAGTTTACGTCAAGCTTGACGACCTGATTATTAGTATCACGGTGCCCGTTGTGTCTTTTCAAGTGTCCATAGTGTGGGCCGTGGACTTGCGGAAAAGCAGGTTTTTGCCTCGGGTAGTGTTGGTAGAGCAGAGTATTGCGTTACCATGCGTCGATCGATCGATTCGCTGAAATGTCCAGGTAACTCGAGCATCAGGGTTTATAAAACCGTCGGGACAGAGTTATCGCGTCCTGACGATAAGCACGAACAGTAATCATAGCAAATCGTACGAAACCGTATAAAATTTATCAAAATTTTAAATTATTTTTTAAATTTATTTAAATTTAAGGCGATTACCGCGATTTTTCTTTTACCGTACCCCTGCAATAAACACGGTACCGATTTTGCAAACCCTGTCAAGCACTCAATCGCCGGTCAAATTTTGTAGGGGAGGAGTTGATTTTAGGCTCTCTTTTTTTTTAGAACATTGATTATAGGCTAATGAAGTGTCATCTACGTCGATAGAAGTAAACTAGTAGCTGATTTGGATTTCTTGGCCACAGTAGATGGAAAGTGGAAGTGAAAGCCATATCTGTATCTATCTACTAGGAACGTAATAAAGAAGCCAATCGCGTCAACGACCCGGCCGGAAGGGCCCCACACGGATTCGGGTTTGAGAGTGAGTGACTCAGGCCGTACGACCAATCGAGCCGGGAAAGCAAAGCCAAAGCCAGCGGCAGGCCGGCCATGCGATGCACGTCAAGCTCAGTACCGGCAGCTTCCAAATTGTCATCAGTAACCAGTCCTCCCTTCTTTCAGCCTCCACCTCTCAGCCTCCACGCAATGGTTTTTAGTACAAAAGTCGGGTCAAATCGATGAAGCATGGACCCTTCAGTGGGGATCCGAGGAAATTTTCGCCGATTTTTTGATGTGACACTTGTCATGTGGGGGTATGGGTAGACTATTCAATTGTTCAAGCTTCAGCCTTCGCTGTTCGAGTATCCAATTCCAACATTGTTTATTACCGCGCGTGTATTGTTGTTTGATTGGGGGTGGCCATGAGATTGGAGAAATAATCTCTTTGATTGCGAATATAACCATTTTACGATAAAAATTAAAGTAAATTTTATAAAACTATATATATACTTTGATCAAATTATCATAAAAATATAGATTTAAGATGATATATCACAGAACTACAAATTTAAAACTACATGTTTAAAGTTAAGTATCACAAAATTACAGATTTAGTAATAAAATTATCATAAAACTATGAATTTGGGGGTTTAAATCCTTAGCACTAATGTTATGTTTGAGTCATAAATGTCCAAGCCTTATAATTAAATTAACATTAAACCTATAGTTTTGTGATAATGTTTGTTTCTAGATCTGTAGTTTTACGATATTTCATCTTAAATATGTAATTCTGTGATATATTTAATGTTAAATCTATAGTTTTAGATATATCAAGTTAAATCCATAGTTTTATGATAATTTGATCAAATATCAGTAGTTTTGTGAAATTTACTCTAAAAATTATTACACACAGCCATTACAAAATAGGTCAAGCGACTTCACCCTATCCATTTATATGGTTGTGTTTGGAGGTGCACACTGGGAACACTTTTCCTCTTACACATATAACGAAGTGGCTCATTAGCATATTATTAATTAAATATTAGCTTAAAAAATTAAAAAATAGATTAATATGATTTTTTAAACCAATCTTTCTATAGAATTTTTTTAAAAAAAAACACACCGTTTAGCAGTTTGGAGAGTGTGCACGAAAAATAAGGGAGTAGAGATAGGAAAAGTATAGATAAGAACACACCCATAGTATTGTTTGAAAACGGCAAGATATTTATTACTATCTTTGTCTTAAAATATAATTTTTTTAGGGTTGACCATGGGTATTAATAAGTAGATGGAATTAAATGGGATATGTGATTGGTTTTGAAAAAAAATAGGTGGATAAATTAAATGGAGAACATTGTAATTGGTTGAGAAAAGAAAGTATGCGAAAAAATTAAATGGGAAAGGTTGTGATTGGTTAAGAAAAAAATTAAGCGGAGAAATTTTATGAGGGAATATTATGATTGATTTTTCTTAACCTTTTAGCCTTATGTGTAAGAGCTATATCAACTACTCCATCAGTTCTCTAAATACAAATATTTCTAGGTTGTTTAGAAAAGACAAAAGTAAAGGGGAAAGAAAGATCCTCTTTCAATCATTTTATTGGTTAAATTTTAAGTTGTTGAATTGCTTTGATTTCCTTCCTAAACATATGATTTGTTGAAAATGCATGAATTTCCTTGTATTGAGATCAATGTCAAAAATACTACTACTCTCATCTTAAAATATAACAACTTTTAGCTATGAATCTAGATATTTACTTGTTCAAATTTATAGCTAAAAGTTGTTATATTCTGGAACAGATGAAATATATTGTATATAAAATTTGAATTATAGAAATACTTGTATTTAGGAACAAAGAAAATACTAAACTAACTAGAATAAGGAAGAAAAAAAAAGTAAAGGTCGGTAGAAGTCATGCTCCATTCCAAAATACAAGGATTCATGTTTAAAATTGAATTGAGAGAGTTGAAATGGGTATATTTCAATCTGATCTTCAAGAAGAAAAATGTTTCTAGTATTAATGTTTAGTACGTTTGCATCTCATCATTAACACCAAACGCATTTCGGACACCTTGCAAAAACTGAGAACCAGCTGGGATTAACTGTATGATTGAGATGTAATCACATCGAAGCCGCTGACATGATGACTTCGCCATAGCCCATGGCCGTCGATCGGTACGAGTATGCTGACATACTGTACAGTGACCAATTTATTCTGCCTTTTCTTTTTCGTGGTTGAAAGAGTAACATTGTTACTTCCGTAGTTTTTTTTTAAAAAAATACTTCCGTAGTGAGATAGTTTTGACGACGATATACTCCGTATCTCCTAGGCGTTTCGGTGACGCCTTAATTAATGTGCTAATTAAAATATTGTGTAATCTAGTACCTAATGTAGCTTCTTTTGTTTTGTGTACATATGGCCTTTTGTTTATAATACTTTTCTAATAAAATTCTAGAAACTCGTGTTTCACTTATTCCAAAAATTAATAGTAGTGTAGGAGTAGCAACACGAAAGGGTTATTTCAAAATTATTTTACTGAAAGGTTATTTTTTTATACAATAAAATTCATTCTGATCTTGTTTTAAAAGAGTTACAACCAATTATTACAAAAATTACGGACGAAAGATTGTGAATTACAAAATCACAGTTTGTTTAAAAACAAGATAGCAACTTAGACTACCAACCTAAAAACATAGATGAAACTTCCATCTAGATATATTTGTGGAGAATCTGCATAACTGTTGTTTCTCACAGATGGCTTACAACTTACATGTAATACTTGTCTTCCTCATACCAAGGAACAGAAACTTCGAAAACATTAGCCTATAATTACTGATCGAATCTCACTCACATCATCATTGACGAAAAACACAACGGAAGATAGTATCATAGAGTAACTGATATCAATGACGGAGCTAAGCCCCGACCAACACGAGCAGGTGCTCAGGCTCTGGTCATATGGCAAGACATAAGCACAAGATTAATTATTCGATATGCTAGTTCTAATAGAAGCCAAAACTCGGTAAGGTTCCGCCACCCCTCACCGCGGCGACTCCCTGCCGACGGTGCCACCGAAGGCCCCCTGACGACTGCGCTCCCCTTCATTAGGGCAGCCGCCCATGCATCCCCATGGCCGCCCTCTACTACCACCAGCAGCGTCTACACCCCGCGGGACCCAAGGTTTGGCTCCCACGGTCGGTTCCAGGGGGCGACGGCTCGGTGCTCCATGGGATGCAGCCACCCCCCAGCGACCGATAACTCCGACATTAACTCCGACAGCAACTTTGTAACGTCCGCGTTTTTAATCTAAAAATGCTAGATAAATTTAATTAAAGCGCCATTCTTTTTCCAACCAAGGTCTCCAAAAATTTCGAGAGTTAATTTTAATCGTTATTCGTAAATTTTTCTGGTCTTATCTAATCACTTCCGTTCCAACCCGTTTAATTTTTATCATTTTCGAATTTCTGCCAACCGACGTTTATCGGTCCCTTTCCTTCTAAACGAATTCGTGTCACCGAAGAAAACCACATTTTAATCTTCCTTAAGCGTCCGACAGCCATGCGTGCACACTAAATTCCTCTGCTTTAAAACCGCAAAACGATGGCTGCCAAATTAGGCACCGCCCCATCCTCCTCCCTGTCAGCCAACAACATCTCTGCTCTGATTTTTCATTCACTCGAGCAAGACAATCACCTGAGCAACACAGAAAGAGCAGAGGAAAGCTGTAGCAGGAGATCCTCGCACAGACGCAAAATGACGGTTTCCATTGACGGATCCTCTACTGAAGATCAAAGCAAAGTATAATTATCCCCCACAATCAAGCATATGATCCCTCCCATTACTTCCCACAAAATTCACACTACAATTTTGCATTGTTGGAAGGAGTCGCCGTGGTCGCGGAGTCGTCGTGGGTAGTCAGCATCGCATTCTTCTCCTTCCTGCTCCCGGTCGAGTCTTCGCGACGCCCAGCCAAGCCACTGCCCAGCCATTGACCGGCCAAGCTGACCAAGGCCGCCGGCCTCCTCCTCCTCCTCCTCCCGACGCCTGGTTGTCCTTCCCCTTGCATCGAGCCGACCGACGCCGCCACCT
Organism: Oryza officinalis; assembly: GCA_008326285.1. Lineage (NCBI taxonomy): Eukaryota > Viridiplantae > Streptophyta > Magnoliopsida > Poales > Poaceae > Oryza > Oryza officinalis. Next base: position 58,788,349 of record BDMV01000001.1, on the reverse strand, counting down.
CCGAGCATCGGCGCCGCCCAACATCGGCGCCATCCCGTGCCGCCTCCCCAGCCGAAGCCCACGCCGTCCGCGCGCCGCACCGCCGCCCCCTTGTAGCGCCCGGCCACCGCCGTCCCCGCGCTGCGCCCGACCGCAGTTGCCCCCAAGCCGGTGCCCTCCTCTCCTCTCAGGCTGGAGCAGGAAACAAGAGAGAGAACGAGAGAGGAAAGAAGAGATAAGGGAGAGAGAGAGTTAGAATAAAAGAGGAGAAAAAAAAGAAAAGAAAAGAAAAGAAAAGAAGGTGGGACCCACGGCCCCACAGCGACCCCCTCCACTTTGACCTTGACCTTGACCAGCTGACAGCCGGGTCCCACTGGAATATTCTGTTTCGATTTTTTTCGTCCCGTGAAAATCCTCCAAACTTCAAAAATTCATAACTTTTTATCTGTAACTCCGTTTGACCTCATTCCAGTTCCAGCATCTTTCAAAAATTTTACTCTATCCATCGACGCTTCATTTTATGTGTTTATTATTTTTCTAACAGTGGTATTATATATTATTTGTTTTTCTACGTGCAGAGTCCGGGACTGACGCGGGGTTCGCTCAGGAGGCCGACACTCCGGTTTTTGTAGAGGATCAAGACAAGCCTCCTTGACCACTTTTTGCACCCATATTTTGAACTAATTATTTTGTTTGCCAAGTTGCATATTTTTAGGGTGTACTTTTTGGCCACGAATACGACTCGTCGGACTTTCCTAGTAGTTGTACTTTTATTATGTAAGATTTGTAAAACCCCAATTTCTTTGTAACACCACCATATTTTTCGTCGGCATTCACCCATGACAAAGTAGATTGCCTATAGGTAACGTTTGTACTGCCGTATGGGAAACTTTTGGACATTTAACACCATTGTTGTTTAAAAACCCGACGAGATATCGGTTTGGTTTTAAGATAGAAAAATGCTTTTAAAAACTTGATGGTTTGGAATTCATTACTTGGGTGGTTTGCCTACGTATCATACGTAAGGACTGATTGCTTTGGGAAATTCATCCAAACATAAGACAGTGCGACCATACGGGTAGAATGGGATGCCCCTGGCCGAGTAAGTAGCTAAAATATAGGTGTCTAGTATGTTGGTAGGTAAGGAGCACCGGTATGGTGGAGTTTATGATAATTTCCTGTAGTGGGGATGTGTCGGGGGTCCATACAGTGGGGCCTGAGTAGATGAGGGCCTGAGCCTGTCCTGATGCTTGGTGAAGAGATTCCACCCATCTGTGTGATACAGGGCATTTATGGGTTGGTTATAGAAAAGTCTTGTAATGAGCTCTCCTTTGTCGGCCATGTCTGATCCACATGTGTCCGGTAATGTGAGAAGTTCACGACGTGTGGGTAAAGCGTGCAACCTCTGCAGAGTTTAGTAAAACTGTTTAAACAGTCGTGTCCACGGTCATGGACGGATGTGAAGTGTTTCTCATAGCGTAGTTCTGTCTTTAAACTTCTTTAATGAAATCATTTCATTAACAAATCGTTACCAGAGTTTGCCTTTGTGGTGAATGGCCAGTCTTCGTGGTTGGGAACGAGCCTGTGTGACTCGGGATGTCTTTTAGCATCAGGATGTTGGTTTTTTGATGAGACAACATTGTTTTGGTTGTGCTAAGACGGCACGGTGTTGGTTTGTGTTGAGACGGCACAGTGTTGAGTTTGGATTTAGGACTTATGATTATTATGACAGGTTGTTGCAAGGCAATCTGGGAAATGGGACGAGGCTTATGATTATCAAATTCTAAAATTCAAATTATGGCTTATAAACGTAAGCATAAGCCAAACAATGAGACACAATTTTTAGATCCGCCACTGACTGATATGCATGTTACCCACAGGATCTGAAAATAGTACTGTAGATGATAAACATGCGACAACGTAGAAATAGTCCCCTCTGGCTCGTCGACACGGGATCATGGGCCGACATGAGCTCTGAACAAACTATACTGTAGATCGTAGAACACTATGCTTAGAACAGAAATGCATGGACCAAGGCAGCCAAAGTGCCAAAGACTCCGTCCGAAAAAAACAGACCGCACCAAAAAAACTTCTCATAATTTAACGACGATCTCTCCCTTTTACAAGGTGAATTGTTCTGTAGTTTCTTTTTTGTTTGAAGACTTTGTGGAGAGTTTCAACCTTTATTGGCAGTGGTACTCTTCATCACTGGCACAAGGTAGTGTTGTTATTAATGTGGTCTGACTTTGACTTTCATGGCAAAAGAACAAAATGTGGGCTCTGCGTAGTTAAACTATAGCACGTGCGTTGAGTCTAAACGAAGCCTGATCAAATTTGTGGACTGATATAGTACGGTGTCGGAGGCCCCGTTCGTTTCTCCAATAAAAGTTGGATAAAACTTTGGATACTCATGACACGCTTTTCAAACGGCTAAACGGTACGTTTCGTATGAAAACTTTCTATATGAAAGTTGCTCTTATCAGATTAATCTATTTTTTAAGTTTGTAATAATTAAAACTCAATTAATCATATATTATTGTCAGCTCGTTTTGCGTAAAACACTTAATTTTATCTTCATTTTTATCTTCAGAAGATTCAAACACCACCGGAGTGTGAAACTCCTCTAACAGAAAAGTGTATACTCCCCTTTGGAGATTTGGCCAAGAGGCAGGTTCAAGTTCGGGTCTGTTAACGTCAGAATTGGTAAGCCCCAAAGTCATCATCGGCCTAGTTTGTGTATCGACTCAGAGTACATATCGGTCTCAAAGTCTGTATCGGCTTCGGAGGTCTACGAGCGGCCGATAGGAGTTATCCATATTTTCAGCAGTCGGATTCTTGTTAGATTCGGTTTGGGAGGATCTTATCCAAAGAAGACCGAGTTTGAGGAGGATGCGGCTTATATCTACTAATTAGGAAGAATTTATCTGTTTCCTTTTATCTTTAAGAAAGTTTGAGTCGTATTCTGTTAGGATCTTCGTTAGCCTATGGGTATAAATATGTAAGCCCGAGGTTCATGTAATTTTAATCTCACGATCAATACAACTTCGGCGCATCGCCACCTTTTTACTTTCGTCTTCTTCGGTGAGTTCATGCCCTTCCTACGAGGGGTAAGTCTCGTTATGGCTGCCTGTGCTGTCGGGGCTAGGGCTTCGATGTTCTGATCTCGTCAACGTAAGCACCTACTATCATATATCTTAGTCAATCTGGTTCGGCTTCTCGATTTAGTCTTATCGGCCGAGATTCGCTTTAGGGTCTATGCCGGTATTGACTAAATCGTCTTGCTAGATTAGATTGGCTAAGGTATCCACCACCCTGAAAATCAGTCAAGGGCTTGATTATCTAGATCTTGCGTTTCTTTTCATACTTAGTGCTGCATCAGTTCGGTTTGACCTACTAAGTCGTGATTAGAACCGTAATCTCTAGCTTACTTATTGGCTGCCAATAAGGGTTTCATCGGAGTTTCAGCCGATGAGTTATCTGGACGTTGCATCGGCCCAAGAGTTTTACATATAGATTGGATCTGGCCGATGACAACAGAGTATTTATTGTTTATATGTTTATTGAGAGTTTATGTCATCGGACCTCTTGCTGATGTGTGATTTAATCTTCAGATCAATGTTTATTTTATATTTGGATTATGTTATATCACATTGCTATATCATCATGTTATTGTCAGCCGATCGTTTCTATATAGATGTTTGCTCAGTACACAGCCGATGAATCAAAACCCTAACTGCATCGGCTGGCATCGGCATCGGCTGGAATCGTGCTATCGGCTCATCGGCCCCTTACATAAGGATATCACTTTAGTTAAATATATCAAGCTTGCCTCGATATATTTACCTAGATTGATATTCTTGTATAAGGCTATATCGGAGTATTACCCGATATGTTATTTGTTCTTAACCTAATTATGTTTTCATCGGCTAAGATCTAATTTTTACTTATAGATTATGTGTTTACAACCGATAGAGCATAATTAGAGTTTAGTTAATTTTATCTTACACCTTACAGTCGATTCAGTCGGATCATATCGGCTAGGTTCTTACGATACGTCATCGGCTTATCAGCCGATCGACTATCGTGCATCTAATGTGGTTTTCTTTGTATATCTTGTTGGTTGCAGAATCAAACCAACTAACACACCCTGAACCCATTTTCTAAGAGTTGGACCTACATTGGAGTTAAGCAAATCTCCCAGGTCGCCGTGTTTTCACGTCAACAACAGTGTCGTTACACAAGTCTTAGAGTGAGGCCCGCACCATTAAACGGGTCGTGCTTAGTCTTGTCAAAGTCCTTTGATCCGGACAGGGGAATGTTTCCCCTGTCAGTTGATGGAGGGAATGCGCCAATAGTTGAAAAGGCGCACGTCTCCTCATTGTTCGTGGGTCCACCCGGGTGACGCCCTACACAGGCACCCCCACGCTCCCACGTTCTGGATGGGATAGTTGGAGAGCTCGTGCTATGTCACCATTAATGCGGGGGAGTGGTTGGCCAATTCCCTCGCCTTGTCGACTTTGCCTCAACGTGACTGCGCACGCCGCTGGGTGCTCAGGGCAGGGGACATGCTCGGACCCCGCCTAGGGCGCAAAGAGCAATCGGGCCCCGGCCTTGGACCCGAAGATGTCAGGCTCCATCTCTAGTTGGCCACCGTGTCCGGGGACGCCACATCCCTAGGGCACCCCCATCGCAATGAGTGGATCGTTCGTCGGGTTTGGACAAACCTCTCGAAGATATCAAAGATGAAAGAGTTCATGAGCGCGTCGCTTGGGAGCGAAGCCCTTGTTTGGACATGTCTGTCTCTGCACCATGACAACGTAGATCTTGTATGTCTTTTAAAGATATAGATCTTGTATGTCTCTTGAAGATATAGATCTTATACGTCACTGCTTGTATCACTCGTGCCCCGATGACCTGAGGAAATGGGGACCCCGGTTCTCGTTCCTCCGACATACGGTCTAACATATACTAGCGATTTTGATGCAATTTTATTACATTAGCTAGAATTATGTGTTCTATTGAGTTTAAACGGCTCTGATCAATTTTGAGGAGTATTTTAGGTAATACATCGTGATTTTGATGCACTTAGAACACATTTTCAGTCTACAAAATATATGTATTTAACTGAAGTACGTAGGTATAACTCCCGGGTCCCGGCATTTACATGTATACATAATTAATACTTCTCCATAAATTAAACAAAAAACAGGCCAAGAAAAAAAAAGCCCAACAAACATATTATCAAACTATAGCTAGAAAACAATTAATGTACTCTAGCCCTCTAGCCCATTAGAGTTTAAGTAACAGTGAATTGCTTATCCTCTACATCATCACTTAAGCTTATGAGATTGAATTAACTAGTGTATGTGGATGTCTCGAACTTGAATAATGGTTTACGCAATTAAATAAGAGAATGATAGCGCACTTACATTTCACGTCTGAGATAGGATCACTAGGCTTTCCTTTTTTTTTCTAAGATAATAAAAATGGTCCACGTAAAAAAATCTCCAGCCTCTGCTAAAAACACACAACTAATGAGTTCTAAAAGTTAAATAAAAAGGACTTGAGGTTATGGGATGAAACCTCACCTCATGTCATCTGATAATAACCAGTTGAAACAGCGAATAGAACTTACATAAATTTTACTACTTACATCCCTTAATGTTTGACATTGGTTTGCACTAACCATTAAAAAAAGAACAGAGAGAGTATAAAAGGATTTCAAGAATGAACTTGGCTACTGATTTCAAGAATAAAGTACTATCACATAGTATCTTCTTCTCCAGAGACCTCTCCAATAAAAAGATCCTTCATTGTGAAAGAATCCTTCGTAGAACACTGCTTAGCATATGTCACTCGATAACTTAATGAACATTTACAAAGTTACAATCCCTAATTTAGCTAAAGGAAAGGGAGGCTGTGTCAAAAAGGAAAAGATAAGATAACGACTTTTGGCTTACATATATTTCTTTGGAGCATAATTTGGACAGAGAGGAGTACTTGAGTTCAGTCTAAATTTGATCTTAGTCATACACTTGTAATTAATTCCTGAAAGTTTAATTATCTAGTTCTGCTAGAGTATGGGAATTGAGATAAAGTAGTGATAGTTCCAGCGACCCGTACTAATTGTCAATATATACAAACCAACATACAACATGTTACTAGTTCATATGCAGTTTCTTAATTCTGAAGTAACACATGCATATGCATGTTGCCGCTCCCTTGTACACAAGCCACTGAATGCTGACTCCGGCCATGTGCTAGCTAGTTCTTTCAGACATTTTTGCAGAAAGGATGGGGAATACTATCTGAAAATGCAGCCATATGCGTAGCTTCATTTTTCTTTCAAGACTATTAGCTCTAGCTTCATTAATGAAGAAACACCGATCAACACGCATTCTGTCTCGTGACTAAGTAGCGAAACGCCTCACCTTAACTAAGGTCAACGAAAATTACGTCCGTTTAAGCTCCCGACCGTAAAAGGCTAAAAAGCTCTCGGTAAATTCCGGACCTGAATCCTCTGTCAACGACGGGATATGCACATAATCACCCTCAGAGCCAGTTAGAATATGGCTGTGTTGGGCACAGCCTTTTCCAATGTGCTACATCGTTTTACCTCCACTCACGCTTTTCAAAACTACTACACGGTGTACTTTTTTGCTAAAAGTTTCTATACAAAAGTTGCTTAAAAAATCAAATTAATCTATTTTTTTAAAAAAATTAGCTAATACTTAATTAATCACATGTTAATGGATCGTTCCGTTTTTTGTGTTAATGTAGCGCGCTGAGAAAACATTCCAACGAACACAGCCTTAGCAGCTGATCTCGCCACAACCTCGGACTAATCCGGAGCCAAGTAGCCAAGGCCAGGCCAAAATTCTCGCATAGATTAAACGAGGCGAGAGAGCGTGTCCCACTCCCACACCGGAATCAACACACGCGCTCGCTACAGACGACGACGGTTGCGTCGTGGTACTACGTCTTCCGGTAAGCAGCATCCGCCTACCGTTTTGGCCCCGCATTCTCACCCGGGAGGCGACCGTGTCTCGCCCCCACACCCAACACCGTCGCGTCGCCATCACCAACCAAATAAGTATATTGTTTTACTGTCTCGTTTTTTTACTTCTCCTGTGCTGGCTTAGCTCATCGGTGATGTTTGAATCTCCTGAAAATAAACTAAAGTGTTTCACGTAAAATGAGATGATATTAACGTGCGATTAATTAAGTTTTAATTATTACAAACTTGAAAAATGAATTTATCTTATATTTTAGAACAACTTTCATATAAAAATTTTTTGCACAAAATACACCGTTTAACAGTTTAAAAAACGTGTCACGATAATCTTTATCTTTTATCTTTGTCCTCCTAAAAGTTTAAAACTTCCGAACACCAACTCGTGCTATATATAAAGAGATTGCCACCATACCAGCCCAACCGGAATCTGTACCTGCAACCGCGTCGCGTCGATGTGCTGAGGTGATCGGAACGATTCAACGAGGTCGAGGCCTTAACGAGAGAGAGAGGAGAAGAAGCTAGCTCGATCGCTCCATGCTCTGTGTTGTTGCAAGACTTGGAGAGAAGTATTGATGGTTGTGCAGAAGATGTGGATGCCCGTGGATCTCCGGCTGCCGTCGGGCCCGCAGGCGGCGCTGGGGATCCTCGCGTTCGAGGCGGCGGCGGCGATGTCGAAGCTGCTGTCGCTGCACCGGACGCTGTCGGAGCAGGAGGTGTCCAGGCTCCGGTCCGACACGATGCGGTCGCCTGGCGTCGCGTACCTCAACTCCACCGACCAGGCGTTCCTCCTCAGGCTGGCCTGCGCCGAGCTCGTCGTGTCGCTGGACGCTGCCGCGGCCGCCGTCGCGCGGCTCGGGCTGAGGTGCGGGCTTGACTTCGGCGGTGTGTACGCGAGCCTCAAGGCGGGGGAGCCCGACGCGCGGCTAGACCCGCTCGTGGCCAAGGGGCTCAGGGTGAAGGCCAAGAAGATGGAGCGGCTCGTCGCGTCCACGGCCAAGCTGTGTTCCGAAATGGAGGCGCTCGACGAGCTGGAGGCCACCGAGCGGAAGCTCGCGTTCCGTGGGTGGAACCGCCTGAGCGGGCCGATCCCGATGCAGCCGGTGGCCCCGCCGACCGCTGGCGATTCGCCCGGCGCCGACTCGCTCCAGCAGGATCTCAAGACGCAGAGGATCAAGGTGCGTCGCCTCAAGGAGGAGTCCCTCTGGAACCAGAGCTACGAGAAGGCCGTCGGCCTCATGGCGCGCGCCGCGTGCGCTGTGTTCAGCCGCATCTGCACCATCTTCGGCGCATTCGTCCCTGGCCTACCGCCGCCGCTGCCGTCGACCGCCACCGATAGCGTCCAGACAAGGCTGTCCAAGCTGCTCAACCCGCGGGCGGCGAAGGCGAAGGCGTCGTCCGGGCCGATCACGCGGAGGGACGGGCCGTCGCGAGTCCACCCGCCGGTGATGAGCAGCTCGTGCCCGATCATCGGGCTGAGGTCGTCCGGGCAGAAGGCCGCCGTGGACTGGCGCAAGCTCCTGGACGCGCCGGCCAGCACAGTGGGCGGCGCGGGGCTGGACCAGCAGTACGCGAACGTGATCGTGTCCGCGGAGCAGCTGCTGCAGATGGAGGCCGAGGGGCGGCAGGAGGAGGCGAACGCGGAGCGCGCCGAGATGTACGAGATGCTGCCGGCGAAGCTCCGGGCGGCGGTGCGGTCCAAGCTGCGCGACTGGTGGCGGGACCCGGGGCCGCTCGACGCCGGGCTGGCGCAGGGGTGGAAGGACGCGGTGGACCGCATCATGGCGTGGCTGGGCCCGATGGCGCGCGACACGGTGCAGTGGCAGGCGGAGCGGAACATGGACCGGACGCGGCGGTTCGACGGCGGGGCGCGGGTGTACGCGCTGCAGACGCTCCGGTGGGCGGACAAGGAGAAGGCCGAGGCGGCGCTCGTCGAGGTGCTCGTCGCGCTCAGCTGCGTCTGCTGGTACGAGGAGCGGCGGCGCGGCTCCGTCCGGCTCCTCTGATCCATCCATTGAACCGTTCAACCATTCAACACGCGGGAAACTTTTGTCCAAAGATTCTACCTTTGCCTTTTCTCCTTCTTCCTCTTCCTCTTCCTCGCTTCATTTGTCAAAGCTTTGATTGAAAGAGTTGGTTTTTTTTTTTTGGAGGGAGGGGTTGGTAGATCAGGTTAGAACGGGTGAACTATTCAACGGGTTAGAGTAGCAGCAGCAGTAATAGTTTGATAGGTTGGAGGGAGAAAGAGAAAAAAAATGGAGAAGAGTTTGATTGGTTGGTTTGCGTGTGGCGACAGTCAGTGGTCTGAGGCTGACATGCCGGGCCCGCGTGTCGGCCTCACACTGGTGACGGAGTCCGGTGTGTAAGACGTGTTACAGGAAATTTGTACAATACACGATTGATTCTTTGAAGCTTGTTTTGCTCAAGCAGGAAACTTGTGCCGTTCTTTTGTTGACTGACTAACGGCCGCAGTTCTCTCTATACTCAGCAAGGCGTCAGCCGCGCCGAGCTACTCTCGCCGAAAGGGCTGTTTTTTTAGTACTATTGCTTTTACAAAACTACACTTTATCTTTCGAAAGTGTCAAAGAGGCTACTACTAAAAACTTTTGGTAGCTCTATAAAACTAAACTTATAGCTGTAACCATTTGAAATTGTAGTTTTGTCTACTGCGAAGTACTGCTTGTTACAGCCAATTCAGAAAACTACCAAGGATATTATTATCTTCTTTTTTTTTGATCTTAAGGCTATTATCATCTTCTGGTTGGCTTATAGTTAAAGCCAAAATTTCAATTTTGCAACATAATTTTAGAAACGGTATTGAGTATTTTTTTCACTATAGTTTATTTTCAATCTTAGCTTTTAAACCGTTAACAGTATAGACATAAAAGCTGTACTGAAAAATATTCTTTTGTTGTTTTGCATTTTTTTAGGACTTATCAACCATAGCTCAACTAATCGGAATATTGTATTCCCTCAGTTCAAAATAAATTAATTTAAATTTTTAGTACTAAGATATGTCATATATTATACTAAATTAACTTGTTTTGTAACGAAGAGAACACAATCTTTGCTTCGTTTTTTTGACCACGAGTAGCTGAGAATGCATGATTCAGTGGTGGATCCTGGGCTAAATGACTATGGGCAGCCGTCCAAACTTGTTGGTTTGTCAGTGTTATAGGTATTGCTATATCGAATTTTTATCATTTTTAATTTTATTTATTTAAAGATTTGCAAAAATAATTTTTCGTTTCGAAATATTGCAGAACTAATCTCCAATCGCCTTCTGGGAGGGCGAGATTTAAAAATCGCCCTCCCAGAGGGCGATTTTTATGACGTGGCAGACGGCCGTTGGGCGTCGTCTGCCGCGTCGCCGCCTTTTTGCGTTTTAGTCCCTTACCGCTCTTACAGAGGGCGTTTTTTCACTGTTCATCAGGGGGTCGCCTGCCAAAGGGCGGCCGCCCTGGCAATTTTGCAGGCGGCCCCCTTGCTGCCCTTACAAAGGGCGATTTTTGCCTGCGCAGGGGGCCGCTTGTAAGGATGATTTTTGATTTTTTATAAAAGTAAACTATTTTCACTTTATTTAAGTAAGGTTATACAAATATAACAACATTTGTAACATTAAAAACTATCAAAATATATGTAACGTTAAATATAATAAAACTAAGTTGATAATATAAATGTTGCCATTTTTTTTATAAACTTGATTAAACTTTTAAAAAGATTGATTTGAAAAAATTGAAACGACTTGTAATATGAAACATGTAACAGATAAATTGTAGTATTTTTTTTGTAAAAAAACAAATTTTCTTGTAATTTGCTACTGAAACACATCAAAGCTGATCAGTTTTGTGTTCTCAATGAGAATATGGAAAAGGTGCAACTAGAACTATAGAGGGGTGCGGCAAATTTGCAGGTAGCCCCCTCGCCGCCCTTGCAGAGGGCGATTTTTGGCGTAATCTCGCCCTCTGCAAGGGCAATTTTTGGTCGGCATCCCATAAAGGCCCAATGGCCCAAGGAGGTGCTCATTTCAACCGGTCACAATTGAAGAAAAAAAAAGAGAGAGGTGAGGAAGAAGGAGAAGAGCCGCGAAGCGTTGTTGCTGTGCTTATTCGATCGCAGGTTAGTATAATATCCCGACGTATGGTTATATTTTGTGTCGCATACTAGTGTAATTACCATGTATTTGAAATTTGTGAGTAGATCTATAGCATTTAGATGTGGACCCTAAATTTTTTGCGAGTAGATCTGTAGCACTGTGAGTAGATATGTTGAAATTTGTGAGTAGATCTGTAGCACTTAGAAGTGTGAATAATTTTAGGCTAGATTTGTTGTGCACACGTTTGGTTTGTAGTAGTACTATATTTGATCGTATGAAGGGCGTTTACAATATTTGATAGTTGTTTTTTAAACTGTAGGATGCCAAGGCGTGGAAAAGCTACCAACTCAAGGTAACGTAAATCGTTTCTGTGATATTTTGTGTTATTCGTTGTGCGTGAAATGAGGAATCCTAGATTAACGGGTTATGATGTTTCATTTATTGTTGACTTGTAGTTATCGCCCGAAGACTGAAAATGCCTTCGACCCATTGTCTTTGCCTAGCGGTGTTCCAGTGCCCATGTGCTGGTGCGGTGATCCTTGCAAGGTAGCCAAGTCCGATGAAGAGGAGACATACATGCAGAGATACTGGATGAGTCCCAATTTTGAGTTTGAGCCAACACCTGAGATACGTCGCATTAACTTAATGGTGAGGAACTGATGTTTTCTAATAATTATTTGGTGTATTAAGTAGTGTTGAACAACTTATTTGATTAGTAAACATTGCATTTGTGGCAGACCCCTCCACCGCTATGTGATTTTGAGCAGTGGATCGACACCGAGATCAAGCCGCAAAACAAGGAGCGGTTGGAGTACATGCGGCAATGAGATGCAGAGCGCAAGGACAAGATAGAGCAGAGACACAAGGAGGAGGCCGCAGAAAAAGAGCACAAGGCTGAGGCGGAAAGGAGGCGTGTTGCTGCGTACAGGGAGGAGCGGGAGCGGAAGCTTGAGCGTGCGCGGCGAGCGAAGGCAGCAATGGAGGAGAATCCCGATGCGCAGAGGAAGGGAAAGTGGCCTCGTTGCACTCAGTAGTATGCATGAGTTGGTAGTTGTATGATGTATCGATGAATAATGTTTCGTACATTACAACCTCGCAACGTGTAGCGAACTAACGAACTTGAAATGTTATTTCGCGTGTCTTCCATTTTCCCTTCCTTTCTCGCAGTTGTACTCCGTTTGTGTTTCGCATTCACTTACTTTGATAGCGACCAATCGTAGCCCTCTGTTACGCGCCGAAAGTTTTTCGTCGTTTCGTTGAGTAGATGTAGCGAATGACATGAAATGTTTTCGTGACATATGAGTGCGGCGATCGAATAGAGTTATATACAAAGAGGTAACTCAAAGTTACTAACTGTAAATATTACAAACATGTAGCACTAGTAGCCTATTGGCGAGGCCTCTTACCCCTACCCCTCCTAATGTGCCCCTGAGAGTACGTCAGCCTCTCAACGGGCACGGCACGACTAGCGCGGACATCTGGTGCGGGCGTGTGCTGCGGCTGCTCCTGGCTCTGTGGTGGTGGTGCTCCACCAAGCTGAGAGGCGCCGAGAACGTCCTGCTCTGGGTCCTCCAGGTCGTCGAAGTCGTTGCCCTCACCAGACCCGCCCGCACCGGACCCGCCCGCACCGGACCCGCCCGCCTGCGACGAAGACTCGTTCGAACGGAAAATCCCCGCCGGGTAGTATCCTCCTGCAGATGTCAAAAGTTAAGCAACATTCTGCTCGAATAGTACGTTTGTAGCACTCATCGGAAGACGCTTGCTCACCTGGCGGCTGACTGAAGGGAGGAGGGACGGACGAACCGCTCGCTCGAACAAAGGCCGACGTGCGGGGCGGAGTCGCGAACGGCCGAGGGATCGACGATCCACTCGCTCCAGCAGAGTGTCCTGTCGACAGCGTCGGACCTAGTTGACATTCAGTTTGTAATAACATGGCGAAGGTTTTGCATAGTGAGAAGGTACGGAACTAACCTGTGGACGCACCAGCACCGTGCGATGTCGATCCTGGTGTCGGGCCGCGTGGACGTGGAACAGCAGCTGCCGGTGGAGGTACCGCGTCCACGGCTGAACGACAAGAGAGGACGTGCAAGATCGAACGCATCTTCGTCTGCATCCGCTCGAACGTCACCCTCTGCTCAACGTCGTTCAGGTGCAGTCCAGCGTCCAACCTCAACATCACCGCGTTGATGTCGGCGTTCATGGCGCGTGCAGCATCGACCTGCGGGAATCATTATTAATTAGGTTTGTCAGTCTCATATGTACCAACCGCGTAGTACGAAAACAAGAAGTCCGAGAAACATGGACGTACCCCCAGGAAGTACTCCTGGTCACGGTGCACGGGGCAGGTGTCCCTGACGCCTGCCTGGTGTAGCTGTGGAGCTGCCGCGATGAAGGTGACGCGGGCACGTGTGCGCGGCAAGTACCATCGAAGGTAGGCAGTGTAGTTCTCCTCCGAGTGTGGGTGGACCTCGGCAATCACCTCCTCGGTGGCTACCAACCAGTCCTCGACGTACGGCAAGATCCGAGGTGCCCACAGTGTCCCTGCGTGCTGTCCCCGTCGAGTCAACCTGCAAAGAAAATAATGGTCATCGAACGTTCCGCGCGTAGTCGACATAACAATAGTAAAGGTGAAAGAGAAATACTCACTGGTGGTCCTGGGGCGCGACGGGTATCGGTACGTTCACTGGAAAGCCTTGCCTCAGTCCGAACTGCCTCATAACATGGTAAGGGCAGTGAGGCTCGACGAAGATGTCAAAACCCAACGGCACCACCGTCAACCAGTACGCCGCGTCACGCGTGCACAAGGCAGACATACCTAGAGGTGCTCTCTCCGCGACCACGTGGTGCGTGTAGGGCTCCTAGACGACGTCCGAAGGCTACAGACGGTCGAACTCGAAGACAAACTCCGGGTAGCTCCGTCTGACCTGGACGTGGGCGTAACGACGCTGCGACACAAGGAGAACCAACTCGTCAGAACATCAGTCGCACATAATCTAAAATTTGAAATGAAAACAATTTGTACTTACGTTGCGGCGGCACCAGTACGTGCCCATCGTCGGCCCGTCGGCTGGGTGGTCGGCTACCGGTCCTGAAGCGTACGCAGCGGTGTCGATGATCGGTCGGCCGATCGCGAACCGCTCAGCTGCCCAGAGCTGAATAAGCAGAGGGCAGCCCGCGAAAATCGCTCCAGGATCCGTCTTGCAGCAGGCCTCGCACAGCGCACGGTACGTGGCTGCGAGGACTGCCGAACCCCAGCTTCACTGCGGCACGGCCCTTAGCTCCGCATCCGCGATCGCCCGGGCGTAGTGGATCAGGCCCCTGTCTACTGCGTGCCCGGTGGTGCTGGTGAACATTACCCAGCCGAACATCCACAGTAGGTACGCCTCTAAGGACCGTCTGAGCGAGTACTCGTCGGCGTCGGGGTGGAGCTGGTCGGTCTACAACAAAAAGCAAACGATGTTAAAACTCGTAAGATTTCTAGGAAAGTAACAAAGTGTAATTTTTAGCATTTTTAATTTTTATTTTTTAAAAGATCTACAACTTTATAGTTAACAATTTTTTCATTTAAGATCGTTTAGATATCCAAATATTTGTTACAAAATCTAAAACCTATTTAAAAGAATCTCAGATCTACATTTTAAACGATATCGGATGGAGATAAACTTTATATGAAAGCTATAGATCTCACGAAGATCTACAGCTTTGTTATTAACAACTTTTTTATTTAAGATCATTTAAAGTGTCGAATAAGCATTATTAGTTTTGCAAATTTTTGAAACCTAAAATTATTTTTGCAAATCTTTAAAAAATAAAAAATAAAAATGCTAAAAAGTGTAAAAGTTAACTTACTGTGAACTGCAGCAGCCAAGCCTTCGTAGGCCCGGCGGTGGTGTACATGTTCGGGGGAGCAACTCCAGGGAGCCCAGGTAGCCTCATCACGGGAGCGAATCGCTCCATGATATCCTCCCTCCAGCCACCAGCACCGTCCACTGGGCCAACAGCCTCCCCGGCCAGTGGAAACCCAAGCAGGTACGCGACGTCCTGAAGCGTAGGTGCCATCTCCCCACAGGGGAGATGGAACGTGTGCGTCTCCGGCCGCCATCGATCTACCAAAGCAGCCAGCAGCGACCGGTCCGCATCCCAGCGCTTGGCCGGGTCGTTCTCGTCTGCCCGCGCCTCAACAAGCCTGCATATCGCTATCAGGCCTGCCTCACGCAACCTGCGTACCGTGGAGTTCAACATTAGTACCACATATTTCCAAATAGCCAAAAAATGCCATCAAGTAATTAAGCTCTATCATACCACGGAACGTGTCGCGGATCGGCCCGCAACAACTCGCGCGACGGGCGTGGACGAAAGGTGGTAAACTGCGCACCCTGCACCGCCGACAAGTACGAACGGTGGCTCCTGTCCAGTGCCCTACTGAGGAGAGATGGTGTCTCGTCCGCCATACCTGCATACATAAGAGTGATTACAAATAAGCAATTGATAAAGAAAAAAACATTACACAAATTGTTCATTACAATGGTAATTCGTAACGCTAAAGGTACACTACACAAATGATAGCAACATTACAATAGTTCATGTCTCAGAAGAATAAATATTACACACATGACAAATGACAACAGCATTACAATAGTTCATGTCTCACAAGGATAAATATTACACATATGACAAATGACAACAGCATTATAAATACTACATCAATTGGATCACCGCTAGACTAAAAGGCTGACAGGAATAATCAAGTCATTGCATCGCCAGCGGATGACGTAGTCGCCGCACGAGAATGCCTAGGACGTGGTCGCCTCATTGTTGTTCCTTCTCCCGACGGACGGCGACCATCGGTTGCCTGTCCAGATAGATCAGAACCTGGGACGGTTGGAGATTGCGAATTCTTCGGGCATTTCTTGTAATTATGCCCGCGCTCATCGCATTTGCTGCACCGTAGAGTCCTCCCCCTGCCTCCGACTCGTCCATGTCGTTTCTGATGCGTCTCGATTGACGCCGGCCCTTTTTCAGCCTTAACTTCGACGGATCTGGAATGTAGAACACCTGTGGCCTCAGAGTTGTATAAGATCCAGATATCCCGAACCCATATATCTCCTTCTTCCATGTATGAAATATTGCTTTTTTCCTGTAGTAGGGTGACACATAGATATCGGGAAGTATGCCACAATCCCCAGCTGCTACAAGTATGTGTGAGCAAGGCAGATGTCTAAGCTTGGGCTTCATGCAGCTACAACTGCAACCGCCCTCCGCATGAAGCACACATTCCTGCACAGCTTGAACGCGGTTGATGCCGCGCCTTCGCCTGTCCACACACATTATCTCGTACCTATGAACTTGGGTACCTTGGGGAATAACTCTGTGCTTCATAGCCTTTGCTATTTTATCTTGCATATACTTTGTCACCATACTCTCAAATACAATGTTGTTATCTTGCATCGAAGGAGCAATTTTCTTGTATCTGTCCCTGAAGTATGCCTGAGTGCCATGAAGGATAAATTCCACAATACCGACCAGTGGGAGTCCTCGCACTCCTCGCATCACCCAGTTGTACACCTCGGCCAGGTTGGTTGTCATTATACCATACCGAGACCCGTCAGTGTCATACAACAGAGACCACTTTTCTTTCGGTTCATTCTCTATCCACTGCGAGAAATTATGTATTGATGATGCCGACCTTCTTCTCATTGTTGGCGGGTCATCATGTAGTGAACCAAGAGGTACTGGAGGATCGTCATCCTGTGGCCGACGAGATTGCTCGTCGGTTTGCTTTGTTGTCAGCTCATCCAACCTCCTCCACAACTCATTGAATTTTTTCTCTTGATTTTGACCACATAGCCTCTTAAATAGATCCATCAGGTGCTTGTTCTTGAATTGCTTGTAGAAATTGGCTCCCATATGACGCATGCACCACCTACTCCGAACATCATGCCACCTAGCTGGAAGTCCCCTCTCCGGCCAACCATTCTGCAGGTAGTCAATTGCCTTCAACATGCCCGCATGACGATCATGAATGAGGCAAACATTGGGCCTCATACGCACGACTTGGCAGCGAACTCTCTCCAAGAATCAATACCAGCTTTCGGTGTTCTCACTCTCGACAAATGCAAACGCCATAGGTAACACCTGGTTGTTCCCATTGGCTCCAATCGCCGTCAGTATCGGACCTCTGTATTTGCCTGTCAAGAAGGTTCCATCTATGCATAACACAGGGCGACAGTGCACAAATGCGTTGATGCAAGCACCCAGCGAGAAAAAGGCTCTTTGCAGCACGCTCTTGCTCGGGTCATTAGACAACGAAAAGGTCTGAATGTCATAATAGGTATTGGGGTTTCTCTGAGCAATGGTGCCTAACAGACGAGGCAAGTTATCATAGGATGCTTCAAATGTGCCATACCTCATCTCCAAAATCTTTTGTTTCGCCCTCCAAGCCTTGTAGTAGCTTATAGTATACTTGAATTTGTTTTCAATGTGCCTAATAATGGAGCCCGGTTCAAAGTCCGTGTTACAAACCACATCGCTGTACATCTCACCGGCAATAAAAGCTGAGGTGATGTTGCGGTGATACTTATCAACCCCTGGCAACCAGCTCATTTTCAGAATCTTCCCTCTCCATTTCCTCAACAATTGCTTCGATTCTCTCCCCCTCATCCGCCACGCCTATTGCCTCCTCCAACCTTGCTTCGTTACCCCCAGTTCGCATCGATGGTCCAACATTCTCCACAGCATTGCTAGCACCTTCACCATCCTTTGTTTGCACTGTAACACTGCTATCGATTTCATGCAATGCCACAAAAATAACAAGGGGCCAGGACCTTTCAAATGCCATCTCTACATAACGTCTCCAGGACTCGGTGTTATCTACAGGCATTAGTTCCCAATAATATCCTTCCGTTGCACGACTGACTACAACGGATAGAGACATTGTGTTCACTCTTGTATCCACTTTAAATCCACGTAGTAACCAACTATAGACCGACTCAAATGTTTTATCTGTTGGCCTATCGATGCCCTTTGATTTCATACTAAATTCTGACAGATCAACACCATCTCGACCATATCTAACATTGCCTTTACCGTGAACTATCTGAAATATGACCTTGCTTGCCATTGTGCCTGATAAACAGGTTCAAACTTAATTTACTTCATACTACGAATATGTTGCCTAGATCAATCTGTGCCTAAGTTAAATTCTATATTAAACAAAATTCTACGCAAAGAAATGTATACATACATAAGGACATATCCTACATATGTTCATCTAAATCGGTTTGTCCTAGGTCAAATTGACTAAAATAAATCATGCCCTAATTTTTAAATCCATATTATAGTGCTACACAACTATTTAAATAACATAGACATAGATCAGAATGTATTGTACGTAGGTTCATCTAAATCGGTTCGTCCTATGTCAAACTCCTTAAATTAAATCGTGCCCTAATTTATAAATCAATATCTTATTAAACAACTATTCAAATATTCAAAAAAAAATTCTTTTCTTATATATTCTACACAAAATAAATAACACAAACATATAGCGGGATATTATATTTACCTGCGATCGAGTGTGCACACCGACAGGGCTTCGCCGCTCTCCTTCTTCTTCCTCACCCCTTGCTCTACTATTTTTCTCGAGTCTCGACGGCTGCGAATGACGGCCGCGGAGTTGGAAATGGGGATTTTATAGGGGAGGGCAAAAAATCACAAAAAATCGCCCTCTGTAAGGGCGGCAAGGGGGCCGCCTGCAAAAGGGCAATTTTGCAGGCGGCCCCCTGATGAACAGTGAAAAAACGCCTTCTGTAAGGGCGGCAAGGGACTAAAACGCAAAAAGGCGGTGACGCGGCAGACGGCGCCCAACGGCCGTCTGCCACGTCATAAAAATCGCCCTCCCAGGGGGCGAGAGGAGGTTATTTCTGTAATATTTTGAAACGAAAAATTATTTTTGCAAATCTTTAAATAAATAAAATTAAAAATACAAAAAATTCTTGCTATGTCAGTGACGATCAATATTGTTGATAGTCGGTCATGGGCCGCCTTCTCAGACTTTAGGAAATTCTTGAGTCTATCGCTGGCATCGACTATAGAATCGTTATAGCATTACCCTGTATAAATTGTTAAGATATGTGAAGAGAGAGATCGAGAATAAGCACATCAACAGATTTCTCCATGAAGTTTTAGACCCAATTCAATCAAGGGGATTTTTTTATACATATATTAAAAAGTCATTGCAGACCAGCTTTAGCTTAGTCACAGATTAATTTCAGATTATATTTTTTGTATATAAAACAATTTTGAAACCCCTAATAACAAGTACAATATCATCCTACCGATCACATCACATAGTAAATAAGTAAGTTGATTAAAAAACGCAAGTCCATTGCTTCTTGTGTTATGCTTCATCCTAACCGTCTTCTTAATTACTTTTTTCTCTCCGGTGACTCCTATACTAATGATATACTACTTATATGACATTTATCATTTTTATTAATGGAAATAGAGAGATCCTTCTCTGTAGTAATTTATAGTGATGAACTGGTTACAAAACCCCTTTGTATGATACTCCCTCTGTTCCCTCTATTTCATAATGTAAGATATGGTTAAATTTGTATGGTCTTCAAAACTAATCTTTGATTTATAATTTCTTATATATTATAAAGTTTGTAGCAACAAAATTATAACCATATGAAAGTATATTGAAATATCAATCCAATGATATTATTTTTAGCAAATAAAATTTAATTTACATTATACTAATCGTTAGTCAAATGTTTTTAAAGTTAAAATTTAAAATACGTGCGCACCATAATGGTTACATTATGGAATGGATGAAATGGAGAGAGCATAGCATTAATCCAACAACATTGGGCGTATTATTTCTACCAATCTTTGAGTAGAGGATCTCATACGGAATTTTTTGAACGTAGAAAGAAGTGATCCTTACCCTTTCCCCGTATGTAAAAAGGATCAGTAAATAAACCCTGAAAACAATTTAAAAAAAATGTGAAAGAGGCATTTGGTACGAATTTCAGCTTGGATTATGAACAAAGGCCCTTCGTATGTGACCTGTATTCATCGGTTCCAACTGCAAACCCCTTTGTAATTGACTATATTAAATGCCAGCTCGAGTTCGTTTATGGTCGTCTTCCAGCCGTAATTGCATGACACCGAACGCTGCATATTCACGCGTTTATCTCAATCACCGCGATTTCGGTAGTTCAGAGGCCATAAACAAACGGGGCAGTTCGGCGATTATGAAAGCCTAAGTTAGCAATTTTCATACACACACATATATATTAAAGAACCTATATGATTAAAAAACATTAAACCTACTCAGAGGATCGGTGTAAATCACATGGCTCGAAAACTAATTAATAATTTCGACTAGTTTAGTGCACAATCCACGCCTCATAAAAAAGAAAAAAATTGCTGCGAGTCAAAGCAGCAACAGCCTACCAGTTATTAAGGTCACGAAGAACATGACATAACTTATTGGCATCTTGGTGGCTACTACTAATCCTGTGGGTCTGAAGGGAAAAAAAAGAGAGAAAAGAAAGAAACATATTGTTCAGCAAGCCATCATCTTGTATGTTTTGGTCAATACAAACATATTGCTAGTATAGAGGTTAGGAGAGGAAGCTAGAATAGTGCGCTAGTCAAGAACGCACTTTGCTCACCGCGTTTCATGGTCATCAAAGGCCGTAGTATTGTATTCTTCAGGCTGAATGCAGACGCAGTTGACGAGCAGCGCTCAGCAGAAAACGCGCAGATGCATGCAGGTATGCGGATACAGCTCACTTGTGCCAATCATTTCTGCTTGCATAATTAGTTAAACTGCTGACTTTTTTTTTCAGAGTGCTCTCTGAAGCAATACCGATTGTGTTTCGATTTGTTTTGTGAGATAGCAGGAGTAAATGCGTGTAATTATCTATGCTTGCATATATAGAAGAGAACAGAGCCGGCAACTGATTCTGGTGTAGCATTGGAATCATGGATGCTATACTACATGGAGATCAAGATATAGAGGTGTACTTATGTATCTTTCGTTTGAGTTTCAGGTGTATACCACTTGCATTGTTTTGACTGACTGAAAAAGTAGGAACTGCTACTGAATTTTCAATGTTCAAAATTTAGGGTAACTTCATCATAGTAATAACAGGCTGTTTTCGAAATGATGCACAGATGGAACAAAAAGAAAAATATATCAAGAGCCTTCCTCCTTTGATAAATGATGAATTTCTATGTGCAAAACGCACTCACGAAGTCAACGTAACAAGCATCTGATATAAGATTCAGATAAGTCGGCATCTCTCTCTTTTCATAATTAAAGTAGTTAAATATTGGAACTCTAGAAAGTGTTCCTAAAAAGTAAAATTGCCATGGCACGTGCTCCTCTCGTCGCCTGCCACGTCACACGTTCCTCGTCCTTCCCTAAGGCTGAGTTCGGCTGTGTTGCCCAGCGCGCTACAGTACTTGCTACTAATGCACGCTTTTCAAACTACTACACAGTGTATTTTTTTTAAAAAAGTTTCTATACAAAAGTTGCTTAAAAAAATTAAATTAATCCATTTTCAAAAAAAAATTAGCTAATACTTAATTAATCACGCGCTAATGGACCGTTCCGTTTTCCGTGCGTACCGTTGGTGTTGGAAGCTCAGAGCAACAAACAAAGCCTAAGCCTAAGGGTGTGTTCTTTTTAATGAGATTGAAAACTCACCTCCTGTGCATGTAAAACGGGATGACTCATTAGTGCAAGATTAATTAAGTATTTGCTAATTTTTTTTGAAAAATGGATTAATATGATTTTTAAAGTAACTTTCGTATAGAAACTTTTTACAAAAACGCACCGTTTAGCAGTTTCAAAAGCGTGCACGCGAAAAACGTGGGAGATGAGTTAAAGAACTCTCTCAAAAGAACACAGCCTAAGCGGAGCTACAACAATTTTGCAGGTGACTCCTTCTCGCCCTCCGCTAGGGTGATTTATTGCCATGAGGGGGCCGCCCGAGCATCTCCACTCTTTGCAAGTGGCATAGATGCTTCGTAACAATTGAGACATGCCAATAATTATTTTATTTACCCTTGTATGCGTGAACCCACCATGAACAACCCTCCCTCTCCCAGCAATGAATCACCCTAGCAGAGAGCGAGAAGGGGCTGCATGCAAAATTGCCGTGACGTGCTCCTCTTGTCGTCTGCCATGTCACATTTCCTGTTCTTCTCTAGGACGATTTATCTGTCCCGCCCTACGAGAGGATGGGAGTACATTTTTGTAAATTTTTTAATTCGGAACTTATTTTTTAAAATCTTTTAATAAAAAATAAAAAAATAAAAAAATCGCGTCCCATACGTGTAAAATCACTCTGCAAGGTTATTTAGGCTGTGTTCGGCCACCTACATTCCCAACTCACCTCTCTCTTTTTCCGTGCGCATGTTTTTCAAACTGCTAAACGGTGTGTTTTTTGTAAAAATTTTCTATACGAAAGTTGTTTTAAAAAATCATATTAATCTATTTTTCAAAAAAATTAACAAATACTTAATTAATCATAAGAAAATACGTCGCTTCGTTTTGCATGTGTGGTGAGGTGAGTTCCCAACCTCACCTCCCAAGCACAGCCTTAGACCAGTCAAGAAAGTTTCAATAGCTTAGCGCCTAGTTTAATACTTTCTCTATCTCTAAAAGAGTATTATTTTAGTTATGAACCTGAACTAAAAATAAACTTTATTAGGGACAAAGGTAGTCAGGGTGCTAGACAAACTCTCAAATAAAATGGAAGGGGGAGTTGGGACTTTCTCCTAATTTATAATTTGGTTATATACACTAGACCTATTTCTTTATCATCAAAATGTGAGTGAAAATTCACTGTCACGAATATAATTAAAAAGATACATTCCCTGTCAAAAACATGGAGTAAACTTGCAGGGTTGTATCTGTGCCCACTGATCGGCACACATACATCACCGACCAATTTAGCTAGACATTCCGAAGGATCGTATTGTCAACCCATGAGCACAAGCTATAGAATTGAATACCAAACACAACTCTATTGTCAAACATAAACATATGCTGTATACATCCAATCACACCGGAATTCTGGCTAGTTCAGACCTGCATTAACTTAATTCCTACTAGATCAGTATAACACATGCCTGCATGTGATGCGCCCTTAAATTCGATTGCTTCTCGCAGAAAAGTTCTGTTTGCTTCTGGCATCCGTTTTGACGGTCGAGGCAGCGCTGCTTACCGGCTTGTCTCATTACTGCCTTACTGGGCCATAGACTTTTGTTGCTTGAGAGTCGCGACGCCACGCGGGGCTGAGCTGATCAGCTCACCCGGTCGTGTTCAGCGGCCGACGCGTGAGCGCGACGGCGGCGCGCGCGTGGTGGAGCCGGCGACGAATTGAGAGTTCGTTTCTGGAGCCCACGCGCGCCGGGATCTCATGGCGTTTTCACCTGTTCCACGGGTCACCAGAATCGTGACATGGATACACACACAGCTCCACGATTGCGGCTTACCAACCGCCAGTGTCTCTTTGGAAGTTTGGAGTGTGAAGAGCTGTCGGTGATCTGAGTTAGCTGGTTGCTGTCTTTGCAGATGGCAACGCAATTTTTCGGTAGCATTCGTGGTGCATCGTCAAGATTCCAGATAGTAAAACTTATGCAAGGCATTGAGGAGCAGCTTTGCCGATGTCACCAGGTTAGAAAGAATAGCATCTTTTGATACATCTTTTGATGTCACCAGGTTACATGATGAGGAAAAATGATGTTACATCTAGGCAGCTTTTGATACAGCACGCTGCACGAATTTGAAACTGAATCTAGATCAGAGGAAACCTAATTACAATTCCTTTGGTAAACCTTATTGTGCTGCCTGTTGCCTTCAGACAACACCTCGAGCATTAGCAGCTCACACAAAAAAACCTTTGCATCTTTCCTGAGGCCGTTCTCGGATATGGGCAGCATTTCCATATTTATTTTTGCCGAGTTTTGCGTCGTAGCCTCGTTATCCCTTTTGATGGGAGCATCCATGGAAAGCATGCGCTTGAAATGATCTAAAAATGTTGTATGTTCTGTCCCCTAATTCTCAAGAGACAGATCTTCTGAAATCACTCTTTGTGCATTTCCTTCTCTAGCCTTGAGCTAGCTAAACAGTTAGAATAAAACCGAGGAACCAATTCAGAAACTGAATCTCTTGAGAGTGAACACACATAAAAGGTTAGACATGTGCCTTTGCTAGCTCCATGAATGTGGGGGATACTACTAGAAGCCAGAACCCCCAAACATGGAATTAACATAGTGCTGACCTTTACTAATATTAATTATATTAAAAGTATAAATCATGCTAGGAACAAATAATTCCTCAAACAATGATTGATTGCTCCAGAAAGCATCAAATAATCATTGAAATGGGCAGTCCATTTCGACATCAAAATGGTGGTAAGGTAGGGTACCAAGTACTGCTAACCATACACCCAAGTCTTCTGATTCAAGGAAGTAGATTACAGATAACCCCACCACCATCCAATCATCAACTGGGTATCATGACAGGAGTTCCTGCCATGAACTTAAATACCTAAATTGCTCTTAAAGGGAAGGTGGTGTGAGCAGAAAAGTTGCTTTCAATAGTCTATCATCACATTACTGAAAACAGAAACTACTATATTTTGCCATCTAACTAATAAATTTTGGCTGCGAGAACAATGGATCATTTATGCCAAACATAAAGGTTGGCTTTTAAGTTACTGAAGAAAGAATGAAGACATGTAAAAGTTGAGTAATTTTTTTTAAATATAATATAGTACTCTTAACTAGTAAGTACTATTATATTTCCAAAAGTAAACAACAAACACTCTATACGGATCAAGCCCAGAGAAAAAATATGAATAATTCTAGCTAGACGGCTCAAGGACGTCTGCTGCTAAAACACTATCGCCAGGACATCACCAATACCGAAAAGAATCAACTCTATCGCCAACAGAAAACTCATGTATGCATGGTTTGACAAATTTTGCAAGGAGCAGCATTTTAGTGTGGTCTATATCTTGTGCCCGATATGTGCATAACTGTACTTGAAATGTACTATCCCTGAACATGTCATTGGACGGTACGCCAAATTTTGATTTTGCAGACGACAGAAATTAATATCTACTTGGATCCTCGCAAATATGAGAAGAAGAAGAAAAAAAACGTACTATCTGATTTGGCTATCTTTTGGGGAATAAGGTTGCAAAACATAAAGCTTACTGCTTAGTCGTTGCGTCCGAGGTTCTGGAAGGAGGGGAATCGCGGCGGTTAGCGGCGTCGAAAGGTGGTTTCGCGGCGAAGCAGGGGACGTACATCGCCGGCGGCAGGGGCGGAGGAGGAGGAGAAGGAGACGGCGTGGCGGCGACGCGCGTGCGCTTGAGGTAGAGGCGGTACTTCTGGAGGTGGCTGGCGACGTTCTCGCGGGTGAGGCCGTCGACGTTCATGAGGCGCACGATGGCCTTGGGCACGGCGCCCTTCTCGCCGAGGTGCGCCACCGCCTCGACGAACCGGTGGTGCAGCTCGGGCGTCCACACCATCCTCGCCTTCTTCCCACACCTCCCGCCGCCGCCTGGGGCGGCGGCGGCGGCGTCATCGTTACCCCCCTCGCCCTCCTCATCCTCGTCGTCGTCCTCGTCGACGGGGAGGAAGAGGTGGGAGACGGGGGAGTCAACGGAGGGAGAGGGGAGGAGCACGCCCACGGCCGCGAGGTCGATCCCGAAGGCGGCGGCGAGCGCCGGCGGGACGAGCTGGTGCGAGATCGGCGTCATCTCGCCTGGAGCCGGCAGGCCGGTCTCCCACTCCATCACGCGGCCGCACGCGTCCCCGGCCGCGGCGGCGGAGTCCACCATGCGACGGCTCGGTGACGAGGAGGAGGAGGAAGACGAGGGCGAGGGCGCGTCGGCGTCGTGGGGCCGGCCGCCGCGAGCGGATAACATAACCTATGTCCGGGTGGGTCCCGGGGCCTCCCTCTGCTCTGCCGCCGTGGCGGGGCCCAGGAGATTCGCGTCTCTGACTACAGCGGGCAGCCGGTGATGCTGGCGATCCGAGGCAGTGGGCGCGCGCGGGGAGTGGGTTGGCGGTGGAGCGAGTCCGTCGGAGCGCGCGCGCGGACGCGTGTTTAAAATAAGACGAGACGGTACGGGTTTTCGCTGGCCGTTTGGCCGGCGATCGCGTGGCGGGGGGTGGCGACCGTCGCCGTTGCCTCGGAACGACACAAACGCGAGGCGCCATCCAATACGTCATGGGCGGGTCAAGGAGAACAACTCCCGTGCGGTGCGGTGCGGTGCTACGAGAGGGGCGGTGAGCCAGTGGATTCGTGAGGCCGCCCAGCCCATCCGGCCTAATCGGAAGAGTATTTCGGAGAGAATGTTGGGTTTGATAAGGCTCACGTCCTCGGTAGAAAGGATAACGATTCAACAGCGATGCTACGCGGAAAAGTAGTTGCAGTCGTACACTCGTACTCTCAGTTGTTAAACTACCGTAAGTTGAGACCGCGTGGGCATGTCAACGACGGGGCTATCCAATGCCAAGTCACGTATACTTGAAAACGTCTGCACCGATGAAGTATTTTAGACGGCTCAGTTGTTGCAACTGTAAAACATACTACCTCCGTCCTCTCCACATCTAAGAATTTTTAGATTTTGAGATGGATATTAAAAAATAGGTAGATTAAATGAAAAAAAGATTGTGATTAGTTGAGGCAAAAAAGTAAATAGAGAATTTGAACAGTGAAAGATTGTTATTGATTGAGAAAAGAATTTAAATGAAAAAGTTATTATATTTTATGACAAACTCTAAATGATAAAAATTGTTATAATTTTAAACAAAGGGAGTAGCTCTCAAATGACATCGGCACATGAAACCGATCGATCCAGACTTGAATTGTCTTCACCAGAAAGAAGCCATTGCTTAATCGGAGAATGGCAGTCCACGGCTCATCAAGAACATGCTAGTCTAATCAGCCGAAACAACTCGGTCACAAGATTTTCATCAACCTAGTATATCAACACAAACAAACAGCACAACCAGTAATTAGGAATTCAAGGTTGCAAAAGGCACATGCCTTCAGATGCTGGAATTACATTAGTATTGAGTACATTCATCAGTGATAAACAGGGGAGATCATTAAAATCTTATCCTAAACAGGAACAGCTGGTAGCTCTCTCAGGATCGCAGATTTGTACAGTCTCGTCGCAAAATATAGACTTTCTTCCTCTTTTTACACCTAACCGACTTATACAAAACGCCTATCTTCTCTGCAGCGGCATCAGGTAAATAAACTCTGAGCCTCACCCTGACATGACTATAAGCAAAAACTACAAAATGTACAACCTTCTTAGTACAACACGTTTATTTTTAAAGTTGGCTTGTAGCAGCTCAAAGCAGGAGACACAGGGTAGATCTGGCTAGCCATGGTTAGCTGTACATTGTCATTTTCATGCCATTATGAAGGATATTGTGACTGAAGCCCAATCCTCCTCTCTGCATTTAAATTTTGAAAAAAGAAAACTGTGTTAAAAAGGATAAATATAACCAAACAACACAGGGGGGCTTAAAATACCAAGGTTTCAAGACAATTATTTTAATAATGTATCAATGAAGATGTCCACAAAAGCTTACCACCGGCAGCAACAAGTTTTTCTACCCGTGCAACTATGTGCTTCCCATATGTATATTTCTTCAGTGCACTTAAATGGACCTTCACTCGTGACAGGATCAACTCACGCTGCTGATCATCACAAGTCTCCAGTACTTTCTGTACAACATAGTTACCAAACTGATCCTTCATCATGGCCTGCAAGTATTTTTTTTTTTTAAAATGATATCAGAATGTTGAATACAACTTTTCCAGGGAAAAAAAAAGCTCAGCAAAAGGCAAGTCTACGATTTAGTAAATATGAAATCTGACTAAAATCTGCAAAACGCTGTACCATCGGAAAAATAACACCACAGAAAGTAAATTCATATCTTATACGAGGTCAGTTGCACCAACACAGTTCTTCAGCTTAATACTTCAATAAGCTTTGCGCGTTCAAGATCAATTCAGCACGCCATGTTTTCGACAAATGAGTTTAACATAGCTTTCTAGAAAAGCTTGATATCTTTTTTGGAAATCTTCACAAAATGCTACAGTGAATAAAAGTATTGCCATGTGAATCCAAGTGCGAGAAGATATGGTAATCACAATTTCACAATGCAGTACTGGGCCTAACATGGTATCTCATACATAATTGCCTAAGAAACTGTTAAATTGAAAATTTTATTTCAAGGCAAATTGAATTGCCCTACTGCTCCCAGAAAAATATGAAGCTCTAATCCATGAGATAATTGGACACCAATAAAACACAAAGATCATAATGACAAACCTGGAGAGGCTCATTCTCATCAGTAGTTCCGAGCATTTCATTTATAAGAACTTCCCGCTCTGCAGGCCCACCAAATGTTAAACACTTCTCAACAACATTTGAGGCAAATTTCTGTTGGCTCATCTGAATGATCTGCCCAGCTAGTTTTTCAATAATGATAGATCGCTCATGAGGTTTCCCATGCTCCAAAACATGCTGCACAATTGTAAATCAGATGTCATCAATACATATGATCACTTAAAAGAAGGTATTAGAGTAACATGGATGACCATTTGATTCTAACTAGGTATGAAAAAGGGTTCCCAGTCGGTCAGGAATTTTCTATATTTATCAATTTAACTATTTTAGTAGCGAAATCAATATGACGCTGACAGAAATTAGAAAAAAAAATGGTTAGAATCGGAAAAGGTACCACTTTTACAGAAACGGTACTCGGTTGGTTGGAAATTTCCGTCACATTTTTCATCCCTAATTCTAACTCATGTAAATACAGTGACATGAAATGCAGAAATGTGATTAGGAACAGTCAGTTATGGTACATGTTAGACCCTACACCATGCAACTCAGTGGCCAATGAAAATGATCAGCACAGGCAGCACAGCTAGACCTATTTGAATGTATAAAGTGCAGAATCTTTGTCCTGTTCAGTGTGGATAGCATAAATCTACTATAACTGATCATGAAATCATTTTAGTCAAGAACAGAGGAATAATTGTATAATTCAGACATTCCAGAAGTTCAAAACTGGTGTTGCATCTACCAATGTTCAAAACTGGTGTTGCAAACCCAGCTCTTAAGTCATGTTTCTATTCCTTGAAAAATAAGACCTCACTGTAGAAGCAAAACAAAGTCATAAATATTAAATACATCTGAAATGATCAATGTCCGTTTTTCATACAAGGCCACTAAAGCGAAAATGGTAAGTCCATGACCATTAAGTCTTGCAGAGTAGAACAGAACACTAGAATGCTACATCAAAGCCAAAAAGTAGTATGGGCTGAAATAGTTCCAGAGGATACGAACCTGAACAACATAATTTCCATATTGATCTTGTGCCAGCATGCACACAGATTGCAATATTTCATCCATGACTATTTCCTGTGTTTTTGGATCAGTGCAATGCTCCAGTACTCTCTGAATACAGAAGAAATTGTGATTTATACAAGATAAAATTAGAGACAGAAGAACCACATAAATGTAGAACTCAAATGGTGAACCTGTATGACTCTGCAGCCATAGGGATGAGTGGATAATGGAACAACTTGACCATAGAATGTTGAGATGATAAACTGAATTGAATCTTCCGGTACACATTCAATACATTTTTGGATAACATGGTTTCCATTTTGATCACGCACACATCTCATGATATGGCCATCAAGCTCAGTTACCATTTTTGTCTTCTGGTCCAGGTCAACCACTTCGATGGCCTTCAGTAATGTGAATATACATATCATTGAAAGATGAGAATAAACTTTCTCACCAGAAAAAAAAAACAGAGCCAAGCCAAGCCATACAGTACCTTTTGGATAACTCGACATCCATACATCTGAAGGCTGAGAGCTAACACATGTCCAAATAGTTGATCAGCCAGCTCCCTACGCTGTGCTGCACTCCCGTGCTCAAAGAACTATGTAGAAAACACAGGTTAAGTCATGCTGCTGCTAAAGCAAACCTTAAAAGACAAAAGTATTATGAGAAAAAAATGGTCGCCCCAGCTCCATAATGAGAAGCACCACTAAGTTTCAGAAAAAGAATACCTTCTGCACCACGTAGTTCCCAAATACATCGGTCATCAATGAGAGAGCCTGAGGCATGATCTCCTTAAAAACCATGTCTTTTTCCTCAACTGTTGCGGTTTCAAGTTTTTGCTGTATGAAACGGCTTCCGTACTGGTCAGCGCTGCATAATCAAAGTGAACATCATAACCAGCTCAAAGAGTTAGAATGCATCAATAACTAAAAAGGATTAGTAAGTCGACAATCATCATTTATCAGTAAGCAGTGGTACACAAACTAGATGCTCTGATGACTGCAAGCTTGAATGACTAGTTATACGCATTACATTTGAGCAACAGACCATAGAAAAACAAGATGCGGTTCCATTTTTCACCTTTTGTTGACAACTTAACGAGAATAAAATAACAGAATGCTTTGATAGATACTATAACAGAATGCTTTGATGATACTCCCTCGGTAAAAAAAGTGACTTTCAGGTGCATGCAGTAAAAAGTTATAAAAATTTTAGCTGTCAATATCTCAATGAACATTTAGACTGCATGCATGGACAATTAGACATTATACGTGCATCTTTATTTGCCATAAAAGGTGCTGTCCAAATGTTCTAAGTTACCAATTCTGTAAACGTGTTGCAACAAAAATTAGAAATCAGTTATGTTTTGAAGACCATTTCAACCTGTTTGTAATTGGATGTTTTTTCATGGGTTTTAGTATGATTCAAACTCATATAATTATTGCAGAAGTACACGACTAGGTATACCTGAACTCAACCACATGACTGGCAATCTCAGCAAGTTCAAAACTTCTGGCCTTATTACTTTTGAATTCATCCAATAGTGAAGATGGGAAGTTATCATTCATATAGCCACTTGGATCAGAATTCCAGCCACCCAAGTTTCTCAAGTTAGAAGGAAATCTCATATTCCGCTCACTGAGTCTAAGTGGACTGCCAGGACCAGATGGAGAAGCAACAGGACTTCCCAAAGGGCTTCCAGGGTATGCCATGCCCATGCCAAAAGCCAAATTGCCATAATAGCCATGGTTTGAAGTGGTTGACTTACCAAGTGGCATTCCATACTGTTTCTGCTGCTGAAGCAAAGCTTCAATATAAGCTTTCTGAACAGCAGTTAAATCACCATATTGACTACCCATGAAACCTCTTTCCAAGGAAGGATCACTGCAGTTGGCAGTTCCTTGTGCTGCATATTGAGTTGCCTTCAAGTACTGGACATAAAACGGATCAGAAAGAGGCGACAAAAGACCAGTGGCTGTTTGGTTACCGGTTCTGCCAAGGTTATGCACGTCAGATATACTTAAGGTAGGTGACGACAAAATATTGTTACCAAGGTTTCTCGAATCTGCCCCGAGTGAAGCTATAGCAGATGCAGCAGCAGCACTTTCAAACAAAGGAGGCATATTGCCAGAGCCCATACAGTTCATCATCATAGAAGGCAAACCTGGGCTGAGTGGATACCCACTGAGTCCATAGTTCAAAAAGGCTGAATTTATATTGTCAATATTCTGGTGTTGAGCAGGAGAACCACCTGGGCTCGCATTGGAAGATGATGGGGACTTCTGATATGAACGAGTAGACAAAGTAGAAGACCTTTGCATCTCCGTGTGTCCATCTATACGTGTGTTAGTAGAATTTCTTATGTTCGCTAAACCTGCGACATTCTTGTTAATATCAGCAAAAGAAGGATTTGAAGGTTGTGAAATTGGTGGTATACCCAAATAATCAGTATCAGCTTCCAACATCAGCGAATGCTGATTCTTATTAACTTGGACAGCTTTTGGATCAAGAGAAATATTCTGGTGGTCGCTTGTCTCTCTTTGGAACTTTGATTGACTAATGCTGTTACTGTCACTCAAAGTACCATCTTTTGACATGTTCATGTTCGATAGTGCAGCTAAAATATCATCAGGCTCAACTGCTTTTGAGGATACAGTGTTGAATGATGATGGGCAATTCAGCTTCTTCTCATTAGAATTAATCCTAACGCCAACAGGTGGAAGGCCAGGACTAGGGACCCTAGGGACATAATGAGAATCTGGTGTGGCATTCCTTGAAATAGATGAACCCAGAACAGATGCAAAAGTTTGAGATGCAGATGCATTAATACTGGGAAGGCCACTGACATTATGCACATTTCCAACAGCACGTTGTGCTTCCAGAATATCATTATGCATAGTGTATTGGTTATCAACAGAATTTAGTAGTTCCTGATTGTCAAGAAAAGAATTGCGACTGGCTGCACGAGAGGGATGCTCTGAAGCAGGAGTTCTGCGGCCAAGATTGTCCTGCAATGAGAAAAATACTCTAGGGTTATAAAAATCGTAGAGCTCGCAAGTAATTGCAAAGTAATCTATCAAAGATAGAAAATGCTAGCTACGTTACAAGGGGTCAATTATGTCCAAAGACAATAGAACAAAACAATCCAAGATATTGGAAGTTTTGAACCCATGACAGATCAAACCAATTGATGTCTGATGACTCCTCAAACATGCAATTCGCTGAAGCCAAAAGAAACTAAACACAAATTTACTGCACTATAAATGACGAAAAGATAAAAGTATTAAAAGGTAAAATAACATTCTTGATACTGATGCGTGTAGAATTTCCCTCTTTAGAAATGCGTAATTTCAATGACATGCTTTATTAGGTGCATAATTTCACAACGTTGTTCAGGTATACTAGAAACTACATGAAAACTATCAGATGATCATGAAGATCAGAAATGAAGTCAGTGTTCTCACAAGACTTCAAGGGCTGACATTACAGGATTCCAACAACTGGGTTTAAGTTCATCCAAACAGTGGCGTTGCCAATAATTATACTTGAGCTGGAACGATTCAAAACTTCTTATGGGACAACTGCATCTTTTTCCCAGCACATCCAACTTAAAAATGGATATCATGAGGAAACAAGGGGATAGCCTGCCAAACAAAGTGGATCCAAATCCCAGTGCTAACAAAAACATCAAGCAACAAACTGCAAAATTTTAACCGTGATAATCCATTGTGTGTTTGCTGTTGACTAAATTCAGCATTCCAACATAAGCCAGTAAAACTAATACATGCACAAAAACTACCACCACTAGCTCAGAGCAGTAACGTCCTACAAAGAATTACTCACCAGGTCACAACTGATAAACATAGAACATCAACCAAAATAGCATTCAATTAATACAAAAGGTAGAAAGTTTTGCAGCACTAATCAAGACAAACCTGAAGGATATCAGCAAAGCTGCGCTGCCGCCCAAGCGACAAACCAATCAGCCTATCACCTCCACCATCCACCCACTCTGCAGCACCACCTACATCATTCCTTGTAGCCTCCTCCTGGTCAAAACCAGCATTCTGTGAGAACACAGGCCTCCCCACTGTCGGCTCATGTCCAGTCTCCTCCGGCGAGACCTTCCTTCGGTCACCAATGCCTCCAACCACCCCAGCCTTCAGTCTCTGTGTGGACCGCCAGTCCTCCTTGGATAGCACCGGCGGTGGCAACCTCGGGTTCAGATTGCCATGCGAGTAGTAGTAGGACAGATAGGCCGGGTCAGCCCGGAGCTCATCCTCCGAGAGGAGACCACCATGCCCGTTTAACGTCTCAGCGTCGGGAATCGCCGCAGCGGTGACGGCCGCCTCTCCACCGCTGCGGAGCAGCCCGCTGATGGCGTTCAGCGAACCCTCTATGGTCGGCGGCGCCGACCCGCTCCTGAACATGTTGAGTTCCCTTTCCCTCTCCCCCGCGTCCTCACCTCGCCGACGCGCGCCAGCGCCACCGGTTCCAAGGAGGGCATCAAGCTCGTCCTCCAGCTCTCCCTCATCACCGCCGCCGCCGCCGCCACCACCCATCTCCCCACGCATCGCCACAGCGCTAGCGCTGATCATGCCACAAACCCTACACCACAAATCACCAAAATCGCACAAAATAAACACGCCAACCCCCCCCCCCACCCCCCACACACACACAAAATGGCAAGCACGTACGAAGAATCGCACCCCTCGCGGCGAACACACGCACCTTTATCTCTCCGCACGACCCAAGCCCACACCAACCAGCGAAGAAGCGACCACACTTCAGTCACAATAAGTGCAGCTCGCGAGACCCCCAGGCCAGAGCACCACCGAATCGCGCTTCGCAAGCCCGATCGGGACGGTGGCCGCCATTTCGGCTCGGATTTTTCAAGGGGTTTCGAGAGATCGGGCCAGGAAGGTGCGGTATCTGCGCGTCCAGGCTCAGATTGGGCTCCGATCAGCTGGCGATTCCGCCATTTCGGCCACCGAAACCTCGAACCTGCTTGCGGAAAGGGGGGTGGAGGATGGGGGAGAGCACACGGTAAGCAGCAGTCCGGAGAGGAACCCGACTGCTCGAGGAAGGAGACGGCGGAGTGATAAGCACGAGCCCTCGGAGCACCAATGCCGTCGGATCCACGCATCGACGGTCGAGATCTCCCCGCCGCAAGAACCCCTAGGGTTTTATAACTTTTATTGCGGGCGCTGGCGCAGGAGTAACTCCTCTCTGACCCGCGGGCCCGGAGCCTGTACCGGATTATGCGTATTTAGTGAACGGATTAGTGACATCGTTGTTTGCCTGGGCAACTGACATGTGGGGCCCAGCTGGTGGAGTGGTCATCAGACTTCTCGTTAAACTGGGAATTTGGGATTAGGGCCCGTACGGCGGGGCCCACCCGTGGTAAAAGAGAGCACCAGGTGGGCCCTAGGCACGTGCGCGTGCGAGCCACGTGGCAGCCCCTAGATTCGCTCGTGCGGGCAGCACGGACGGGGCGGATTGGGCCTGCCCGCTGCACGGCCTCAGGTATTCTGACGGGGACTCGCATGAGTATAATCTTTATTTTTTGATAAAAAATAAGAAGAAAAAAAAATCCTCGACGAGTTTCCAATCCTGGCCTAGTTCTGGATAAGAAGCTGATGAGACCTTTTGTGAGTTTCCCACATATGGAATGCACGGTAAATGGTCTATCCATGGCCAATTCAGTCCATTTGTATATTGGATGATTAGATCCATCATTGATCTTGGAGAAGATTTCCCATGTTTTTTCGACCGAACAGGAGCTGTAACCATGTGAACAGCCACGTGGAAAAAAAACGCATTCCTATGCTCTTGCCGGCGTCGGGGAGGGAGACTCGCTTTCTCGGTGAGGTTACGTTCCTCCATGGGAGGTCTGGATTCCGGGCCAGATTAACTTCTACCTGGGGGGAGAAGAGGATCAGTTAGCGTCCACTGTGAAATGAGTTGTTAGCAGTCTTAGGT
The DNA here is from genome assembly GCA_008326285.1 of Oryza officinalis. NCBI lineage: Eukaryota > Viridiplantae > Streptophyta > Magnoliopsida > Poales > Poaceae > Oryza > Oryza officinalis. Next base: position 58,752,855 of record BDMV01000001.1, on the reverse strand, counting down.
CCTGTTTGAGAAGCTTAACATTTTGAGAAGCAGTTGATGAAAAGTTGGCTGGTGAGAATCTGGAAAATCTAGAAAACCTAGTTTCTGGCTTCTAGTTCGTTTTCTAGATTCTACCACTACAGTTTCTCAGAGTCTGGATGAAAATCTGGATTTTTTGTGGGAGCTTCTGGCGGCTGAAGATTTTAGGAGAAGCTGCAGCCGCCAAAAGCTCTCCCAAATAGACCCTAATTTTCTTTTGTGCTAATTAGCCAGGCTTTGGACTTGACCACATATTAAGTGGTTTTCAAGCTACTTTGCTGCGACCGGTTATTCCCCCACCCTCCTCCCCTCGGGCGGAAAGTTCACGGGTCTGTAGAGTGATGGATATAGCACATAGCAGTATAGCACTATGGCAATCTCTTTTTAGCACAGTTCATAGACTTAATTAAGACTTTAACATAGTAATATAGTAGTAGGAATATAGGATTTGTCCTTTTAAGACTACTCGACGTGTTTGTATACTTGTATTGTTGCCTGGATATACATGACGGTGTGTTTAGGCCTTTCATAGTGCGAGGATGTGGCATTTCGCCCCGATGTGCCAGCTCGACTGTTGTCCTCCATGGAAGCGTTCGTTGGGTCCCGGAGGAAGAGCGTGTCTTAGCAAGGTCACGCGTTCTTTAGGTGGGGTCAGGAGGAGTGGAGCGAGGGAATCGGCCAGCACCCGCAGTGTGGACCTCGCGCCCTCGCGTTGTTGGTCCCATCGAATCCGTACATGGGCTAGGTAACGATGGACCCTACTTGATGCAGCCTGCACTGTGTGCCTCTAGCCCATCTATGCTGCGAAAGTGGCTCAAAATCATCTATAGGCCATGCAACCCCATAGTGCTTGTTACCTCTTTTAAATTGCCTATCTAGGTCAAGTTACCCGTGAGATCACACAACCCACAATGCGCGTGACCAAGCCGAATCCCAGCTGAACGAGAACACAGTTAAATTCCCCCATCTGCCCCTTCCTGCTCAACATGGACTCATCGACTCCAATCAACCACCACACCGCTTCGCCTCCCAGCACAATGCACCACATCGCCCACCACCGTGCGCCGCCGGCTCAACCACGAGCTCTAGAGCGGATTGGCGACTAGTCGGTCCAAATTGAGGGGAAGGAAAGGGGCAAGAGATTGAGGGGAGTTGTTGGAAGCTCACGCCGAAGTGCTCGGTCGTCATCACCTCCAGCAGAGAGCTTCGACTCGTCGACTGGGATGCGGACCGAGCTCTACCTGTGCAGCTTCTCCACCTCCAACTCTAGCGAAGGTCCCGATGGAGCAGCAAGCCAAGGTGGGGGCGGATGAATCGTCGGCTCCATCCCACTGCTTGAGTTACACCTCTGCTGATGAATGTCTAAAATTTTATTTTTCAGGATGACTAGGAGGTTTCTGACCAATCTGATGGTTCATGCAAACATGTAGATGAAGTGTAGTGTTAGGAGGAGCTCTCTATTGGGTCTTCTCCGGAGACAGGACCTGCTGAACGCGACGGTGCGAGAGCGAGCGATTGATAGCGCGGGAGTTGTGCTAAATCAGTGGCACGGAGGGCGATTTTGGGGAGAAGAATTCATGCGCAAGGCGATGGTAACACGACGCGGGGGCATAGCCTCGGCAACACGAGCGCGCGAGCCGTCTCCTGCGCCTCGCGTCCTCGAGCACAGGTGAGGAAATTGCACCCTAGTGAAGGCCTGAGCGTCTCAGTTGGGGCACGCGGCTAGTCGACGTGTCGAGAAATCTTCGAGCTAGTGCGTTTGGGTAACTCGACACGTCGACGCACTATGAAGTGAAGGCCCTTAGTATTCTCCTGAGCAAAGTACTATTGCTGGGGAGAGCACGTGTAGAGCTCCTGAGCAACGTATGTTTGTTCAAACTACATGAAGCGACAATTCTAGGGCAGATATGTCTAGTCCAGAAATGGGATGTGTTAATTAGAAGAAGCAGTCAGAGGCAAAGAAAATGGACAGTTCCTAATCTATTATTCTAAAAGCTGGCAGGTTGTCCTGCCATCTGATTGGCCGATTTGTTCCTTCATACTTCGGTTGACATGTGTCCTGAACCCTTCGCAAGTTTGTGCGACGCACTCATCGCTGCCTGCTTTCTCGTGCATAGCGCTCTGCGCCTCAGTCCTCAGGCACCCTACTAGGCCGTTGTTAATAGCATAATTTGGTAAAGATACGCTAAGATGGAGCTAAATCCGAAGCGGATTCGAAGGGATAGAATTGTTTCCAAAAACAGAATAACGCATCGGCCGAAAGTCGTATCGGCCGATACAGAATCGGAGTCGGACAACCGATACGGGCAACATGAGTCCATATCAGACTCAGGAAGGAAACTTGAAGATATTACCAAACAAGTATTGAGTCCAGAAGAGACAATTGTATCTATTAATTAGGAATAAGAGTTAGTTGTTTCCTTTGAAAGAATGCGTGGTAAGAGTCCGCTTAGGGATTTGTTTGTTTATTTCGTAATTAGGAAAGTTTTAAGTTGTGTCCGATATAGACAAAGTTTTTATATTCGGGTATAAATATATGCCCAGGGTCTTGTAAGAAATGAACAACAGTTCAATACACTCTCAGCGCATCGCCATAACTTTACTTTTACTTTTCGATGAGTTCTTGTTTTGAGTTGGGCTGCATCGGTTTCGATCTCCAATAAGAGGTATGGCTTGTCACAGCGGTTTGTATCGGCGGATTAGCGCATCGTTTTAGATGTTCTAATCTATCTTGTACAATTGCTAGTTATCATATATCTTACTCAATTTAATTTGATGGCTCGATTTACTTGTATCGGCCAAGCCTTTTTCAAGGTTTTGTCGGTATTGGCTAAATCATTCCGTCGGCTTAGACTGGCTAAGGTATCCATCACCCTGAAAATCAGTCGAGGGCTTGATTATTTAGACTTTATACTTCTCTTCATACTTAGTGCTGCATTAATTGGGTTTGACCTAATAAGTCGTGATCAGATAACCTGCTTCTTGATTGCCAATAAGGGTAGAATCGGAGTTTCAGCCGATCTTACCTGGTATAACTGTCTCGCATTTATGTTATTATATATGCCTTACATGTTATATCTGCCATCTTATATGAAACGTATCAATCCTTTAAACCTGTTAAGTTTGTTTCAAATCTCACGCTGCCATCGGTTAGGTCTGATCCGTCGAGGTTGAAACTTGTTTAACATGTTTGATCAAGATTGATATTCTCATATAATGTTGTATCAGAGTTCTAGCCGATACGTATCTAAAATAAACTAAAACATCTCATCGGCTATGAAATAGGCTCATATAATCATTAATTTATCTGATCTTGGTTATAAGCAATTAATATTGTCTCAGTTGGGTCCGATCTATAATTGCTTGTGTCGGTGACATGGGACCGTGGGTATCAAGACCAAAGGGAAGGGCGGCCACAGGGATCCACGTGGCCCGTTCCCCCAGGGGGGTCGGGCCCGAGGGTGACGTGGCGGCTGCCCTCCCGGTTTCCCCCCGGGGTCGGGCCGCTCCCATTTCTGCCCCGAGGCCTGGGGCGCCCCGACCCCCTGTGGCTTTGGTGCCACGAGCGCAGGTGTTAACGACGGATTTTGGTAATCGACTTGGAAGTGAAAGAGGAGATCGAAGCAGAGAAGAAGGATTGAGTTGGAGTCAGACCAGGCTTCGTATCGGACCCGGTAACCGTATCGGACTGGGGAGGTGCTGCCAGAAAGAGCGTATCGGCCGATATGGATTCGATGTGATTGTTGGCCGATACGGGTTGTAAGTTGACAGAGTCAGCGTGGGCTTGGTCTGGGCTCGAGATAAGCTTCAAAGAAGTTGCCAAATAGAGATAAAGCTTGGTTTTAGGCAATTATATCTTGTAAATCAAGTAGGTTTAGATCTAATCTGTGGCAAGAGTCTGCCGTAAAGACTTGTTGTTTGTTAGAGATAAGATCGTGTCCTACAAGGACCTTGTTGTAATCTCGGGTATAAATATCCCGGTAGTTTGTACATAGAAACTCTCTCACAACTCAATACAACAAACAGTTTCAATCTACTTCGGTGCATCGCCAACCCTCGCAAGAGGTTAATTTCGACGAGTTCTTACTTCCTGGAGCAGAGGTAAGAACTCGTTCCCGACGATTTGCATCGTCGGGGCCAGTGTGTCGCTTTAGACACGTTAAGCCTTGATGATGTGATCGTCGTTTATCATGTCTTAGATAATTTTGACAGGCGTTTTAGTTATGCGTCGCTAGCGATCTACTCGTTTTAGGGTTCATTGCCGGTGATAGTTTAATTATTGTGCTTGGCTAGATTGTTCAATACATCTACCATCCCCAAAAGCAATCGGCGGCTTAATTTTCTTTGTGTTAAGTCTTGATTCACACTTTGAGTTGTCATCGACCTCAGTCCTGTTTTGAGATTCAACACAAAGCCTGTTTTCCGGTTGTAATTAAGGATAGCACTGGGGTTTCAGCCAGTCTTACCTGACGCATGTGATTATCGCTAGGTTTTTATATGTGTCTGCCATCTGCATGAGTAGTTCGATGAATATAGATGCATCTGTTATAGGCTAGTCCTTTGGGTTTATCTGTGATGGACGTGTTTATATTGACTGATTGGTTCATGTAGATTTGCACTAGAGTACTAGCTAGTGTAGTAATCTTTATTATTCCTTATCGGCCGGTGCTGTTGATTGACATTAACATGTTGACAAAGGCCGATAAGTTTGGATTCATGCTTTAATCTTATTTTATCATGAGTAAGCCGATATAGCTTTGTCCTATCGGCTGGGTTATGACAATGTGTCATCGGCCTATCGGCCAATCGGCCGTTGTTTTCTGACGTGGTTTACTTGTTTCTTGTTGATTGCAGATCAAATCAACTGGCACGCTCTGCGCACAACTAGGCAAGCCATTTGGACCTGCACTGGAGTAAAGCAAACCTCCCAGGCCGCCGTGGAAACGCGGAACCCGTTTGGTCGCAAGGCGGGTCGAAATTCTGCGCCAACACGCTTTTGGCATGCCCGGTGGGACATTAAGAACGCAAGCTTTGCGACAGCAACAAGATCACCTCAAAATGTCGAAGCAGGCCGAGATCTCCGAGGAGAATGTCGTCTTCGTAACCGTCGACCAGCTCAACGCAGAACAGAAATACGAGATGGACAAGCTGGTTGAGCAGTTCCAGAATATGTACTTACAAACATATTCTAGGACTCGGCAAGGCACCTTGGTCCAAAAGTCTAAGGTAATAATGCCGAGTCCTGGAGATGGAGCTAGCACATCGGCGACGGCACACGACCACACCGTCAAGACCGAGGATACTGCGGTGCCGACGTTGCAAGACAGGATTGACTCCGCGGTTCATTCTGCGCTAGTCAACCAGTCGGGAATCCTGGTGAACACATTGACCAATACGGTCAAATCGATCCTAGATGGGTCGATCCACCAGTACAAGTTTCAAGGCCCAATTTATCTGCCAGAGAATAAGTTCCCTGCCTATCGGACCTTGAGGAACGACCTGAGCACGACTCAGCAGACGACGCCGATGCCACCCCCATCGGCGCAACCAACAACCCTGCCGTTGGTCCTCACCAAGCAGGTGGGAGGAAGCCCCCAGCACATCACGGAGGAGCAATATGCTCAATGGACCAAGGGGAAGCAACCAGTGATCGAGCCGATGCAGCAAGTTCCTGTCAACCAGCCATCGGCCGGACAGCCACAAGCCCCTGTGTTCAACAACCCCCCACCACAGGCTGCTTACCACACGCCACAAGGCTACCAGCAGCACACCACAGGGCAGTATGGCTCGCAGAACCTTGATCACCATTATCAGCCGTACTCCCCCAGGCAGTATCAAGCAGAGGGCTTGCAACAATCATATCAGCAGGACCTCCCGCATCGGCCCTCAGGATACTGGGTTGATACGATAGCCGAAGTGATGCGAGATCAGTTCGGCTTGAAGCCCAAGGAGAATTCTACGGTGTATCGGCACCCGTACCCCGAGGAATTTGACAGAATGCCACTGCCAGGCCGATACAAGATCCCGGACTTCTCCAAATTTTCGGGGCAGGACAACGTCTCGACATATGAGCATGTGAGCCGATTCCTAGCACAGTGCAGGGAGGCATCGGCTATCGAGGCGTTGAGGGTGAGGTTTTTCCCTCTGTCCTTATCAGGGTCTGCATTTACATGGTTTTCATCCTTACCCTGCAATTCCATCAGAGGATGGATAGATCTTGAGAAACAGTTTCACAGATATTTCTACAATGGTGTACAAGAGATGAAACTGTCCAATCTCACCGTCATTAGGCAACGAGTTGATGAATCGGTCCCAGAATATATCCAAAGGTTTAGGGACATAAGGAACAGGTGTTACAGCCTCAGCTTGACCGATTCTCAATTGGCGGATCTGGCGTTTCAAGGATTACTCGGGCCGATACGAGAAAGGTTCTTGTCACAAGAATTTGACAGTCTAGCTCAGCTAGCGCAGAGGGTATCGGCCCACGAGCAACGATTCCAAGAGGCAAAGAAGTTTGCAAAGAAGATCAATACGGTCTATCAGTATGCCTCCGACGATGATGATGATGAGGATGTCGACGTCGACTTGGCCGAGTGGGCCCGGATGAGGAAGCCGACAACTTGCCAATGGGCAAAAAAGGGCGACAGAGAAGACAAGTTTGATTTCGACATCAACAAGGCCGATAAGATATTTGATCTACTGTTGCAAGAAAAGCAGATTCAGCTGCCAGTAGGTCACGTATTGCCACCGGCCGAAGAAATCAAGAAGAGAAGATATTGCAAGTGGCATGACTCTTATTCACACCATACCAATGAATGCAAGATCTTCAGACAACAGATCCAATCGGCTGTCGAACAAGGCAGAATTAAAATCGATGACGCCAAGAAGCCGATGAAGATAGAAGGACACCCGTTCCCAATCAACATGGTACGGGCAGACAGGGCTGATGGCGGTGGCCATCGGACCGGCAAGCGATCTTATCAGACCTCTGAGGGCCTGATCAGAAAGTACCAGCGGAGGCAGGAAGAACAAGCTTAAGACTGCCCCGATCAAGACAACTTTTACGACCCACATTGGGAGTGCGAGTTTTTCCGGTTCTGTTGGAATGAGGGGATGAGATTGCCATCCATCCAGGAGTGCCCTGCGTGCAATGAGGCAAAAGACTCTTATCAGGGTAGCTCAAGCAGGCAAGCGCATCGGCCGGCCAAGCAAAGAAAACCTGTTCATGAAAGGCTGGGGCCGATGCGCCAAGAGCAACAGATTGAAGCCGAGGAGCAGATCCAGAACCCCCAATGGTGCCCAAGCGATGTATTCAGCAAGAGACAAAAATGGCGGGTTCAGAGACTAAGAAGGAGGGAACAAACCCAAGAACAACAGGCAACAATAGCCCATCGGCTGGCCAAGACCGAGAAAGAGTGGAGGATAAAATCCACGGTGGTCACGGCCGATGAAGGCACCTCCGATATAGCTCGGGCTTCTGCGGCTTCAAAAGGTAAAGGAGTGGCATCGGCGTCTGTTAACATGGTTTTTATAGTGCCAGCAGAATACAGCGTGCAGGCGGTCGATGAAGCAGTAGCCGACGACGAGCAATCTTCGGCTAGGCTACAGTTGTCACCCGATCAAGCCGTGTTCGACAAGCCAGTCGATGCCAGCTACAGGCACCTACGGCCGTTATACATCAAGGGATTCATTAACGGGCGGCCGATGACGAAGATGTTGGTTGATGGCGGCGCGACGGTCAACCTAATGGCATACACAACCTTCCGGAAGCTTGGAAAGGTGCCAGAGGACCTTATCAAGACCAACATGGTGTTAAAAGACTTTGGTGGCAACGCCTCTGAGGCGAAGGGGGTGCTCAACGTGGAACTCACCGTGGGCAGTAAGACGATACCCACAACCTTCTTTGTCTTCGATGGAAAGGGTTCCTACAGCCTGTTATTGGGACGAGACTGGATCCACGCAAATTGTTGCGTCCCTTCAACAATGCATCAATGTTTGATACAATGGCAAGGGGACCAGGTCGAGATCGTGCAGGCCGATCGGTCAGTACACGTGGCTAATGCCGATCTCGTAGTTTGGGAGATGGAGGGAATCGATTGCTTGTCCGGGCGAGTCTGGGACGCTGATTTCCTCAAAGTAATTGATTGTGATATCGAGACGATTGAAGATCAAGACAAGCAGTTGCTTTAACAAAGATGTACCATCCACCGTCCAAGACGAATAAACTAGTCCCTACACAGACAATGCGGTGAATGAGTTAGATGGAAAATTGGGACAAGGCTTTACGTCGGCCGATCAGCTCGAGGAAGTTGATATAGGAATAGGTGATAAGCCTAGGTCGGCATATGTAAGTACAAACCTACCAAAGGAATATAAGAATAATTTGATAAATCTTTTGAAAGAGTTCGTAGATTGTTTTGCATGGGAATACCATGAGATGCCAGGATTAAGCCGATCGATTGTAGAACATCGGCTGCCTATCAAACCAGGCTATCGGCCATTTAAACAAGCGCCTAGGAGATTTAAGGCCGATATGTACGAAGCTATCAAGGCAGAGATAACAAGACTTTACGACGCCAACTTTATCAGACCCTGCCGATATGCGGAGTGGGTTTCTGTCACGCCCGGAAATTTTCCCAAATTTCCAGACCATTTTGTGTATTAAGTCCCTGTCCAGGCATCAACCAGGGTACACAAAACGACAAATCAATAAACAGATCCAAACGTAAATAAAATGATAAATACTTACAACAGAGGCACTTAGTCCTCACACCAAAAAGAAAACAGCAGCGGAAAGAGACGATCCTAGCGGGGCTTCAGCTCCACTCCACAGGCAAACTCAACTGGGGTCTGAGCCTTGGTCCTCTAACTTCATCTTCAACTCAGAAGTACTAAACTTCTGAAAAAGGGGAAAAATAGCAAGATTGAGTACAACCACCGTACTCAACAAGCCACACCAACGATGCAGACATGCCCAGGGGAGACAAAGGGAGGCTTGGGGCTATTTGCAGAAAAGCGGTTGAAAACCTTTATATTTTAAAACAGTAAGATAGTTGTTTAATTAAAGCAATATTAAATCTCCACTGAACAACGCTACAACCACGTTGAACAGGCCCAACCATTCCACCTGAACTACACCAGTTCATTAAGTCAAATTAATTAAACATGTGGGACTAATCACGGTGAATCTGGTCGATCGCCCATAACCGCGGGCACGGCTATTCGAATAGTTTTACTCTGATCAGAGGTGCGCAACTGTACCCACAAGACACGATTCCACACATGTTACCATGCCCCGAAGTATCACCACGATACTGCAAAGGGGGAAATCGTGACAAGACCTTTCGCATAACCCCCTCTAACCAATCGTACCACCTCGGGTTTCGCCCCCACCCCTCAAAAGGCAGTGGGCAGCCCCCCCTCGAGCCTTGGTGAATCCAGTAGCCGCATAGACCCTCGCCGGGCCCATCCAAACTCCATCACGCTCACCCTAACCAATGTACGTCGGCTAGAGGAAAGTTACACTACCAGTCCAGCAGTTGCCCATTCTTGCTTGTGGTAAGCACTGTTATTCTTCCAGGGTTTCCCATGAACCGGTCCTTAATTGCCATGGGTGCGACCAGCAAAACCATGCACCCACAGCCCACCATTAAGTCATATTTTAGTTGGATAATTACGACCAATGAAACATGGTCAGATGTTTCGAGCTCACAGCTCAACTAGAAGCTAAAAGTAAAAGTGTAATTATCCCATTAAATGAGCTAGTGGTAATTAAGCATGGCTAAGCATATATAATTCTAGCAAAGTCAACATAAGTGACTCACGCTAGTCAAATTATCACCCAAGGTTAACAAAGGACGGTTAACAAGTAAACATGGCAACAAGACGAGACGGATAGGTAAACCCTATTCTCCATGTAATTAGCAAAACATGCACTTTATTTGCAAACGTAAAACATTTCGTAAAATAGGTACAACATGCTCAAGGGGAATGTGTGACTTGCCTTGCTTCTTCAAACAATCTTCCGAACTCTTTTCCTCGCGAACGCGAACTTCCGAAACGACGGAATCTACACGCTGGCACGCAAAAACGAGGAAAAACTCTAATAAAAACCAAGTAAACAGACATAAAAAGTAAACAAACAGTAGAGCTCAATTTTAGATGAATTTTGCAAGTTGAATGGCTCAATTTGGAGTTCGTATGAATTAGATATGAATTTTAGAAGTTTTGAGCCATTTAAATGAATTTCTGGAAATTAAATCGATTTATTGCGCAATTATTAATTAATTTGCAAAGGAAAGGGCTACGCTGACATCATCAAAGGGAAACGGCGCCGGAACGGCGGGTCCCACGTGTCAACGGGTCAAGGGCGGACATCCACGGTGGAAAAGCACCACGTGGCACCGACGGGCGACCACGCGGACGAAAGGGAGAAGGTAGCGCCGACGTGGACGCCAACGTGGCGAAGCCGCGGGCGGCCACGTGGTCTGGGTGTGGATTGGAGTAAACAAAGGGGCCCACGTGTTGGCGACACAAGTGTCGGCGAACAGGAGAGAAAAAGGAGGTGGAATGGACTTTGCAGGGGAAAGGGGAAAATTAGGCTGAGAGGGAGTAAACTGGACTTGAGGAGATGAGCTGGATTTTCTCGGGAAAAAGTTAAAAGGGCCGAGGGACGAAAAGTAGACTTTTGTGTGGAGAAAGGGATAATAGGCCGGCGGCCCAAAGAGACGAGGGACCAAGATTGGACTTTTACGAGGAGGTGGGCCAATCGGGCCGAACGGGGTGATGGGCCGGCCTGAGAAAAAGGGAGAGGGAGCAAAAAGACTTTTGCGGGGAGATGGGCCAATCGGCCCGACGGCCGCTGGGCCGGAGGGAGCGGTGGGCCGAAAGGAGCGGCCTCTACGGCCCGGCGGGACGGCTAGGGCTGACGTCAGCGGCTAGGGCTGACGTCAGCCGCGGCGGCGGCGGCTCGCTCCACGTGGCGCAACACGTGGCGCCGACGCGGCAGCCACGCGGCGCCCACGTGGCGGCCACGCGGGGCGGGAGCGGGCGGCCGGGATCGGCCCGAGTGGCCGATCCGACGGCTGAGACGCGCGGGCGCCGAGCGGCCGGGCTCGGGCTCGGCCGAGCCGGCCATGGCGCGCGGCGGCGCTAGGGTTCGGCGCGGGAGGCGGCGGCGCGGCGGCGCGCGGGAGGCGGCGGCGCGCGGGACGGTGCGGGAGCGCACGGGCGACGGCGGCGCGGGAGGCGCGCACGGCAGCGAGCGGCGCGGCCGGGAGAGGGGAGAAGGAAAAGGCGGCGGCGCTTACCGGCGGCGAAGACGGCGGCGAACGGCGGCGGCGGAGCGGCGCTAGGGTTAGGGTTTTGGGGGCGGCGGCGGCGGGGAAAACGAGGAGGAGGCCTCGGGGGGGGAAATAAATAGGGGGGCCGATTAGGGTTGGCGGCGCGGCGGAAAACCCGCCGGGGTTTGCGGCGGCGCGAGCGCGGCGGCGGCCGGCCGAGGCGGCGGACGGACGGGCGGGCGCGGCCCCACCTGTCGGTGGCCCGGGGCGGAGGGAGGCAGCGGCGGCTCTCGGGCGGCCTTGGGCCACGGCCTCGGGCCGGCCCGAGAGGGGGAAGGACGCGGAGGCGGCGGGGCGCGGCCTTGGGCCGCCTTGGGCCGAGGAGGGAAGAGGCGCGGCGGCTCGGGTCGCTGGGCCGAAGAGGGAAGAGGCCGCGTGGGCCGCGGGAGAGAGAGAGGACGGTGTTTTGGGCCGGAAACGGCCCAAAACAAAAAGGGGACACTTTTAATTTGTTTTTCAATTAATTTAATCAGTTAAATGAACTTTGTGACTTTAAAATTATTTCTTTAGCTCCAAAAATTCACGAAAAATTTTGGAGAGTACTTTAAGGCACAGAGAATATTACAAAAATATTTCCGGCCATGATTTTTAAAGGAAAATTTTAATTTCCTTGCTATTTCACTTGTTTAAATTGCTTTAAATTTTTATTAAATTTCTGGAAAATGTATTATTAGGTAATTTTTAATCCCGATCGAAAATCGGGGCGTGACAGTTTCCAACATAGTTCCAGTGTTAAAGAAAAACGGCAAGCTTAGGGTCTGCATCGACTTCAGAGATTTGAATAAAGCAACACCAAAAGATGAGTACCCTATGCCGCTGGCCGATCTGCTAGTAGATGCCGCATCTGGACACAAAATCATCAGTTTCATGGATGGAAACGCAGGCTACAACCAGATTTTTATGGCTGAAGAAGATATACACAAGACCGCCTTCTGGTGTCCGGGGGCAATCGGCCTGTATGAGTGGGTTGTTATGACTTTCGGCTTGAAAAACGCTGGAGCTACTTACCGGAGGGCTATGAATCATATTTTTCATGATCTTATCGGCTCACTGATTGAGGTCTATATTGACGACGTCGTCGTGAAGTCCAAGGAGTACGACATGCACCTGGCCGATTTACGCAAGGTACTAGAAAGAGCGAGGAAATATGGTTTAAAGATAAACCCTAACAAGTGTGCCTTTGGCGTATCGGCCGGTCAGTTTCTGGGTTTCTTGGTCCATGAAAGAGGTATTGAGATCACGCAGAAGAATATTGATGCCATAAAAAATATCAAGCCTCCAACAAACAAAACCAAGTTACAATCTCTGCTCGGGAAGATCAACTTCGTCCGACGTTTCATATCAAACCTGTCAGGCAGAATAGAGCCATTCACTCCATTATTGAAGATAAAGAACGATCAGGAGTTCGTATGGGGTGATAGGCAACAGAAAGCACTGGACGATATCAAAGAATATTTAAGTTCTCCCCCAGTCTTAATCCCTCCACGGAAAGGGATTCCATTCAGGCTGTACCTATCGGCCGATGAGAAATCCATCGGCTCAGTCTTGGTTCAAGACATTGATGGCAAGGAACGAGCTATTTTTTATCTCAGCAGGAGGTTGTTAGATGCCGAGACAAGGTACATGCCGGTGAAGAAATTATGTCTGTGCTTGTATTTTTCATGTATTAAGTTCAGGCATTATTTACTTTCCAATGAATGCATCGTGGTCAGTAAGGCCGATGTGATGAAATACATGCTATCAGCCCCTGTTTTAAAAGGAAGAATTGGGAAGTGGATTTTTGCTCTAACAGAGTTTGACCTCAGATATGAATCGGCCAAAGCAATCAAAGGACAAGCCCTGACCGATTTCATTGTTCAACACAGGGATGATTCAGTCGCATATGCAGACATCGTGCCATGGACGCTGTATTTTGATGGATCTGTCTGTCGACATGGATGCGGTATCGGCCTGGTCATTATACCCCCTCGGGGGGCAAGCTTCGAATTTGCTTTTACTATCAAGCCTTATTATACAAACAATCAAGCAGAGTATGAGGCTGTTCTCAAAGGCTTGCAGTTATTACAAGAGGTTGAGGCCGATTCCGTGGAGATCATTGGTGATTCACAGCTGGTAGTTAATCAACTTTCTGGGGATTATGAGTGCAAGGATGACATTCTCAAGGTCTACCACGAAGAGTGCAAGGAGTTGCTTCAGGCATTCAAGATCGTGACAATGAGGCATATACCCAGGAAGCAAAACTTCGAGGCCAATGATCTGGCTCAGGGGGCATCGGGATACAGGCCGATGGCCAAGGATGTACGGGTTCAAATCGCCGCCGTGGACGCCGACGATTGGAGATTTGCTATCATTGATTATTTGAAGAATCCTTCCCAATCGGCATCACGGAAGATGAGATATAAAGTATTGCAGTATGTCCTGTTAGATGATGATTTATATCATCGGACGATTGATGGTGTCTTGCTCAAGTGCCTAGGTCCTGAGGAGGCGAAAATCGTTATGAGCGAAGTCCATGAAGGGATTTGTGGAACACATCAATCGGCCCATAAAATGAGATGGCTGTTGAAACGTATTGGATATTTTTGGCCAACAATGCTAGAGGATTGTTTTAAGTATTATAAAGGATGTCAAGATTGTCAGAAATTTGGAGCAATTCAGCGAGCACCGGCATCGGCTATGCATCCAGTCATAAAGCCGTGGCCGTTTCATGGATGGGGAATAGATATGATCGGTCAGATTAACCCTCCATCAAGCAAGGGACACAAATACCCTGGATAAGCTCTGTCACATAAAATCTGGCCGATTGGTGGAAAATATGAGCGGCCCATTCTTGCCACCATGACTGGAAGTTGATATGAACGAAGGCGCTCAAATGCAATCGGTCGCAGTCGCCAAGATTTGGGAGTTTGATTTCTAGTGCTTTGCTCATGACCAGCGCCGATAGGACTGAGCCTCTGCTTTCTAGGAGTCTATGAAGATACAAATTGATGGGGAGTTGTCCAAGCCCGCACTGTCTAGCAGCTACCATTGGATTGTAAAACTCGTAAGACAGGCTGGTGCTTCTTCCTTGAAATATGCCTACTGGGAGCAGGCATGGGGTGAGGTTGATCATGAATAGTTCCCTTGACTCCATGTCATCATTTACCAAGCTCAATTGAAGATCGTCAGGGAGTTCAAAATCTCGGTCCGAGGTATAGATGAACATGTCTATCCTAACTGATGGAGGGCCAGTGTAGAATCGGATGAACCATGTAGACATGTCTTCGGCCGATTGGTCTGCTCCTGGATAAATGGAGGCTGCTTCCCCATAGGACATGCATCTTCTGGTCCTGGGATCTTCGTGATTGGCATATTTTGATGGGAAGCAAGAGTCCGATAGTGGTGGCCAATCAACTATGGTGTTGGTGTGGATGGTGAGCCAAAGCTGAATAAACCACCATGGTCCTCCATGAGCCACAATTTGCTTCAACATTAAGTCTTGAGTGGAGGTATGGAGTAGCCGATAGACAGCTCCCAAGAGGTATCGGCCAAGAGGGATTTGCTTCTTGTCGGCCAAAGCATGAGCCAAGTGTTGACAATTTATAGTAGGGCCACAGGTCGATCCGCAGAAGACGAATCTTTCCAACCACAGTGTCAGGAAAGCCATATGTTCTCTTTCCGAGACTGATCCTTGTTCCATGTGTTCAGAGATATATCCGGACCAGCCTCCAATCTTCTTGGTTTTCAATTTGTGACTGCTGTTCACCAGGTGGCTGAAGGGATTGATTTCGGAGTCAATGTCCAATCCTGTTAGTATCTTGACATCAATCAGAGTTGGGGTCATTGGACCTTGTTTGAACAGGAAGGCGTTTAAGGTACTAGACCAGAAGTAACTGGCGGCCGACATGAGTGGCTCGTTTTTCTTGGTATCGACCAGGGATAAAGTAATGCATTGGCCGATTCCTATTTCGTCCCAGTGGATTTGTTTGGCTGCAGCGATTCTCTTATGCCAGGTTCTATATCCGTTAAGCTTCGACGGCCAGGATTTGAAGGTATGTTTCCATGAAGAAACATTGGACTTTGCTTGCCTAAAGGAGATTCTGTCTGTTTCAGCATTAATCAGCCAAGTTGGGTCGCAGTCGCCCATGGGGTCTAGTAAGAAGCGATGTGATTTGTCGTCAGTGGGGATTAGGATTTGGTTTTTGAAGACCTAGGTCATAAGAACGACGATGAAAATATAAGACCCGGGAGGCAAAATTTTGAATCCCTAGTTTGAAGAAATCGGCGGAAAAGTGAGAATGTGGATTTAGAAGGGATTGACTTACCACAGGGACCTCGGAGGCGTAGAACGGAGCGGAGGCCATTGTTGGCGTCAAAAGGGGTCGCTGTTGAGGGGGTCGATGTCGACGGGACGCCGAGGGGTCGCCGGAGTTGAGGAACACAAAGAGATTGTCGAATCGGCGGCGGAGGGATGTGAATCTGGATTTGCGCGGTTTTCAGCCAAGCTCTAGTAAGGAAATCGATGGGTTCCTCGGAGCTAATTGCGCCACATTATATAATGAAGCGGAATTGGGGGGCATGTGTTAACGACGGATTTTGGTAATCGACTTGGAAGTGAAAGAGGAGACCGAAGCAGAGAAGAAGGATTGAGTTGGAGTCGGACCAGGCTTCGTATCGGACCCGGTAATCGTATCGGACTGGGGAGGTGCTGCCAGAAAGAGCATATCGGCCGATACGGATTCGATGTGATTGTTGGTCGATACGGGTTGTAAGTTGACAGAGTCAGCGTGGGCTTGGTCTGGGCTCGAGATAAGCTTCAAGGAAGTTGCCAAATAGAGATAAAGCTCGGTTTTAGGCAATTGTATCTTGTAAATCAAGTAGGTTTAGATCTAATCTGTGGCAAGAGTCTGCCGTAAAGACTTGTTGTTTGTTAGAGATAAGATCGTGTCCTACAAGGACCCTGTTGTAATCTCGGGTATAAATATCCCGGTAGTTTGTACATAGAAACTCTCTCACAACTCAATACAACAAACAGTTTCAATCTACTTCGGCGCATCGCCAACCCTCGCAAGAGGTTAATTTCGACGAGTTCTTACTTCCTGGAGCAGAGGTAAGAACTCGTTCCCGACGATTTAAATCGTCGGGGCCAGCGTGTCGCTTTAGACACGTTAAGCCTCGATGATGTGATCGTCGTTTATCATGTCTTGGATAATTTTGACAGGCGTTTTAGTTATGCGTCGCCAGCGATCTACTCGTTTTAGGGTTCATTGCTGGTGACAGTTTAATTATTGTGCTTGGCTAGATTGTTCAATACATCTACCATCCCCAAAAGCAATCGGCGGCTTAATTTTCTTTGTGTTAAGTCTTGATTCACACTTTGAGTTGTCATCGACCTCAGTCCTGTTTTGAGATTCAACACAAAGCCTGTTTCCGGTTGTAATTAAGGATAGCACTGGGGTTTCAGCCAGTCTTACCTGACGCATGTGATTATCGCTAGGTTTTTATATGTGTCTGCCATCTGCATGAGTAGTTCGATGAATATAGATGCATCTGTTATAGGCTAGTCCTTTGGGTTTATCTGTGATGGACGTGTTTATATTGACTGATTGGTTCATGTAGATTTGCACTAGAGTACTAGCTAGTGTAGTAATCTTTATTATTCCTTATCGGCCGGTGCTGTTGATTGACATTAACATGTTGACAAAGGCCGATAAGTTTGGATTCATGCTTTAATCTTATTTTATCATGAGTAAGCCGATATAGATTTGCCCTATCGGCCGGGTTATGACAATGTGTCATCGGCCTATCAGCCGATCGGCCGTTGTTTTCTGACGTGGTTTACTTGTTTCTTGTTGATTGCAGATCAAATCAACTGGCACGCTCTGCGCACAACTAGGCAAGCCATTTGGACCTGCACTGGAGTAAAGCAAACCTCCCAGGCCACCGTGGAAACGCGGAACCCGTTTGGTCGCAAGGTGGGTCGAAATTCTGCGCCAACACGCTTTTGGCACGCCCGGTGGGACATTAAGAACGCAAGCTTTACGACAGCAACAAGATCACCTCAAAATGTCAAAGCAGGCCGGTCGAAATTCTGCGCCAACAACAGGTTAGGTGAGCTCGACGAAGCCCACCTAATCACATTTATGGCGGTCTAGACGGGCACACTGCACCGCATTTAATGCGGCGTGGCGCGTGCATATCCGGTCCGTGACCGGTCACGGTGAGTGACCGGTCGCAGACCGGTCAGATCACGGGTTAGGTGGTGCCAGGCGGCCTGCTGCACGCCACGCCCCGTCCCATCAGAATGATGCGAGCCCTCAGTCTCTCGTCTCTCTGCCGGAGTTGGTATGCCAACTCCCGGAGTTGGTATGTCAGCTCCGGTCAGATGCTTTCCCGATTCCGGCGCAGGCGAGACGCAGAAGTCACCCGCCATTTAATGAAGGTTGAAACGGGTGTCCCCCGGGAAGGGTCGACTGACCGAGCGAAGGCGTGCTGCGACATCTGTCAGAGGCTGCTTCCGGCGATAGGACAGCCCTAAATGTAAAAGAATACTTTTTTTCTTAGGCAGCTCGTGGCCCATGTGGTAGCCCCTTGCCATATAAAAGGAGGCCCAGGCCTAAGAAAAGAGGAGGCTGGCTGGAGACTCTTCGGGGACTCTCTGGACTCTCTCTGGATTCCATCATACTCTCAGATCTACCAGAACACAGGAGTAGGGTATTACGCTCCTTAGCGGCCCGAACCTGTCTAAATCGCCTGCGTCCACGCGTTTTTCCCGCTAAGATCCCACGGATCAGGGCCTAAGAATTTCACCTTGTGCCCCCGGCCGAACCGGCAAAGGGGGATCTGCGCGGTCTCCCGGTGAGGAGTTTCAAGCTCCGTCATCTGGCGCGCCAGGTAAGGGGCGCGCACGCGTTTTTCTGAGCCCCCATTTCCTTTCGTGTGTGCCAAGCTTCGCCAGGTCAGCCCTATGGCCGAAGAGGTAGTGGCGTACGATCCTTCCTTGAGCGCCAGCGGTGATGGCGGGGAGCAGAACCCGCGCCATCGGGTTCGCACCCCGTCGTCCTCCTCCCGCCGGAACCTTGGGCGGAGGAAGGCGCCTGAGGAAGTCGAGGGATCCGCGACCTCACCGCCCGCAGGCGATGGAGGAGGACGGCAAGACGGAGTGCGTCGTCGCCTCACCTATGGTGATGGCGGCACGCCCCAGCGCGCGCTCCAGGCGGCGGGCGCACTCTTGCGTCACCTGCCCGTCGTCCCCGATCTAGAGACCCCGGCCCAACGTTGGCTGGATGACGTGGCCAACCTGGTCATGACGGCGCAACGGCGCCTAGGCACCGGCCGGCGGTCTTCCGCCGCCGGGACCTCTGGCGCTGCCACCACTGGCTCTACGTCGTCGAGGCGGAGGGCACGATGGGCGTCGGCCGACACCCGCCGTTCGTCCGCGCTTCCCTCGTCAACGCCTTCGACTCATGGGAATATGCATGGGGGGCTAGACGCCCGGCTCGATATCGAGCGCCGGCGCAACGCTTGTCGCGCCGCCCATGCAACGGAAGGCGCCTCCTCCTCTGGGGCGCCGCTCCGTTCCGGTCATGGGGGCCGGCCCCCCGTGTCCCCGATTGGTGGTGCCGGCTGTCGAGCCTTCGTGGCGAGCCTTCGGAATGTCCGTTGGCCCCCGAGGTTCCGGCCCACCATCACCGAAAAATATGACGGGAGCGTCAACCCCGCTGAGTTTCTCCAGATCTACATGACTGGAATAGAAGCCGCGGGGGGTGACGACAGGGTCATGGCGAACTTCTTCCCTATGGCCCTGAAGGGCCAGGCGCGGGGTTGCCTAATGAACCTGCCACCCGCGTTGATCCACTCCTAGGAGGAATTGTGCCAGCAGTTCACTACGAACTTCCAAGGCACATATCCGCGCCCAGGCGAAGAGGCGGACTTGCACGCGGTACAGCGGAGGGACGATGAGTCTCTCCGCTCGTGCATTCAGCGGTTCTGTCAAGTCCGCAACACCATACCTTGCATCCCTGCACATGCGGTTATCTACACATTCAGGGGGGGCGTGCGGCACAACCGCATGCTCGAAAAGATCGCCTCCAAGGAGCCCCAGACCACCGCACAGCTCTTGGAGCTCGCGGATCGTGTGGCTCGCAAGGAGGAGGCCTGGACCTGGAACTCCTCCGGCTCTAGAGCGGCGGCTCCGGCTGCCCCCGAGTCCGCCGCTCGTTCAGGGCGGCTGGACAGGAGGAGGAAGAAAAGGTCGGCCCGTTCCGACGACGAGGGTCATGTCCTCGCCGCCGAGGGCGCTTCGCAGGCCCCCCGAAAGGGGAGGCCCGTGGGCGACAAAAAGAAGGAGGTTGGCGCTCCCGGCAGAGAGTGCCCGGCCGGCAGGTGGTGCACTGTTCACAACACCTCCCTCCACGACCTCGCCGACTGCCGCGCGGTCAAAAGCTTGGCCGAGCGAACGAGGAAGTGGGAGGAGGAGAGGAGGCAGGAACGCCGTGAGGGCAAGGCCCCAGCGACTTCCGCCGGCAACCGGCGAAGTGAGGCCAAGCAGAAGGCCCCCGCTGAGGACGTCGACGATGGCGATGATGACCTGGGCTTTCAGGAGCCCGAGGCCACCGTCGCCACCGTCGATGGGGGAGCGTGCGCTCACGCTTCTCGCCGAAGCCTCAAGGCCATGAAGCGAGAGCTTTTGTCCGCGGTCCCTACCCATGAGGCGACGCGGCGGGCGCGTTGGTCGGAGGTCACCCTTACCTTTGACCGGACCGACCACCCGTCATGCGTTGCCCGGGGAGGACAGATCGCGATGATGGTCTCCCCCACCGTCTGCAACGTGAAGTTGGGGCGCGTCCTGATAGACAGTGACGCAGCTCTCAACATCGTCTCCCCCGCGGCTTTTGATGCCATCAAGGCCTCTGGGATGGAGCTCCGGCCGTCCCAGCCAATCATTGGCGTGACGCCGGGGCACACCTGGCCGCTAGGTCACATCGACCTCCCGGTCACTGTCGGTGGCCCCGCCAACTTTCGCACCGAGCGGGTGGACTTCGATGTGGCGGACCTCAATCTGCCCTACAACGCGGTCCTGAGAAGGCCCGCGTTGGTAAAGTTCATGGCGGCCACCCACTATGCCTACCTCCAGATGAATATGCCGGGCCCAAGTGGCCCCATCACCTTCCACGGCGGACATGCCCGGGGTCCCCAAGGAGGTGAACGAGCATCGTCTCGCCGTGCGGCTGGACGCAAGGCCCGTCCGGCAGAAGGTACGGCGGCAGGCCCCGGAACGCCAAGCCTTCATCCGCGAGGAGGTGGCGCGGCTTTTGGAGGCCGGATTCATCCGTGAGGTCATCCATCCAGAGTGGCTCGCGAACCCGGTCGTCGTTCCCAAGGCGAACGGCAAGCTCCGGATGTGCATCGACTACACCGACCTCAACAAGGCATGTCCTAAGGACCCTTATTCCCTGCTACGCATAGATCAAATTGTCGACTCCACCGTGGGGTGTGACCTTTTGTGTTTTCTAGAAGCATACTCAGGATATCATCAGATTCGCATGGCTAGAGAGGATGAGGAAAAAACTGCATTCATTACCCCTGTAGGAACTTATTGTTATACAACCATGCCTTTTGGGTTAAAGAATGCAGGTCCTACTTTTCAGCGTACTACTCGTATTTCTTTGGGTAGTCAGATAGGATGCAATGTTGAGGCCTACGTCGATGACTTGGTTGTGAAAACGCGCAACCAAGAGACCTTGCTCTCGGATTTAGCGGAGACTTTCGAAAGTCTCCGCTCCACCCGCCTAAAACTGAACCCCGAAAAGTGTGTGTTCGGTGTGCCTGCAGGCAAGCTTCTCAGGTTCTTGATCTCTGCCCGAGGCATTGAGGCCAACCCCGAGAAGATATGAGCTATAGAGCGGATGCGCCCCCCAGCAAGCTTAAGGACGTGCAATGCGTCACCGGATGCCGGGCTGCCTTAAGTCGATTCATATCGAGGCTGGGAGAGAAGGCGCTGCCCCTATTTAAGCTCCTTAAGCGCTCTAGGCCATTTACCTGGACGGAGGAGGCTGAGCGGGCCCTCACCCAGTTGAAGGCGTACCTCAGTTCCCCCCCGATCCTGGTTGTCTCGGAGCCCGATGAGCCGCTGCTACTCTACTTGGCGGCAACCCCGCAAGTAGCCAGCGCAGCGTTGGTTGTGGAGCGCGACGAGGACAGCCCTCGGCCCGCGCGCTCCCACCCTATGTCGAGCCGACCCGGGACAGAGAAGGGAGGAGAGGCCCCCGAGCCGGATGGTGGCGTAAGGCCCCTAACGACCGGATATGGCCCTCTACCCACGACCCCTAGGAAGGCCCCGGGGCCACTGCAGGAAGGCCGCGCCCGATGCCCTCCGACCCCGAGGTCGTCGGCACAGAAGCCGAGTAGGCCCGGCAAGGCCCCTCGGATGATGAGCGCCCCGGGAACGGTGCGCTCAACGGAGAGGACAGGCCTCGCCGGAAGGTGCAGCGGCCCGTCTACTTCGTTAGTGAGGCGCTGCGGGACGCCAAGACCCGATACCCTCAGGCCTAGAAGATGCTCTACGCGATTCTGATGGCCTCGAGGAAGCTGCGCCATTATTTCCAAGCGCATCGGGTCACGGTAGTCACGTCCTACCCCCTCGGCCAAATCCTACGCAACCGAGAGGGTACTAGACGGGTGGTAAAATGGGCAATCGAACTCTCCGAATTCGACTTGCGCTTTGAGCCACGCCACGCGATCAAGAGCCAGGCCCTCGCCGACTTCATGGTGGAATGGACCCCGGCTCCCGAGCCAGATCTCGGACTCTCCGCCCCCAAGGCCAACATGAGCCCCTCGCAGCTGCCTCACGCCACCTACTGGGTGATGCAGTTCGATGGCTCCCTGGCCCTTCAGGGCGCCGGCGCGGGGGCCACCTTGACCTCACCGAGTGGAGATGTCCTTAGATATTTGGTTCGTCTAGATTTCCGGGCAACCAATAATATGGCGGAGTACGAGGGGCTCCTTGCGGGACTTAGAGTGGCGGCCGGAATGGGGATCCGCCGCCTCCTGGTTCTAGGCGGCTCCCAGTTGGTTGTTAACCAGGTCTCCAAGGAGTACCGGTGCTCCGACCCGCAGATGGACGCCTACGTCCGCGAGGTGCGGTGTATGGAGTGCCATTTCGACGGGTTAGAACATCGGCACGTGCCCAGACGGGATAATGCGGTCGCCGACGAACTCTCGAGGCTTGCTTCATCGCGAGCCCCGACCCCACCGGGCGCCTTTGAAGAAAGGCTGGCCCAGCCGTCGGCGCGACCTGACCCCCAAGGGGAGACGGACGCGCCTGCGCGGCCCCCGAGGCCCGTCGGAGTCTAGGCCTCGGGACCCGAGGGGGCCGAGCCCGGCCCCCCAAGATTGATTGCCTAGATGGCTGAGATCCAGGCGTTCCTCAAAAATCAGACTCTACCCGAGGACCGCGAAGGGAGTGAACGCGTCAATCGCATCTCCAAGCGCTACGTGCTAGTGGAAGGGGCCCTCTACCGGCGCGGGGCCAACGGAGTCCTCCTGAAGTGCATTCCTCAGGAACAAGGCGTCGAGCTTCTTGTCGATGTCCATGAAGGCGAGTGCGGAGCCCACTCCGCCTCGCGTACCTTGGTCGGCAAGGCCTTTCGCCAGGGTTTCTATTGGCCGACGGCGCTCCACGACGCAGCGGACCTGGTCCGACGATGCAGGGCGTGCCAGTTTCATGCCAAGCAAATGCATCAGCCGGCTCAGGCCCTGCAGACCATACCTCTTTCATGGTCGTTTGCTGTCTGGGGGCTGGATATCCTAGGTCCCTTCAGGAAAGCCCCGGGCGGGTTCGAGTATCTGTATGTCGCAATCGACAAGTTCACTAAGTGGCCCGAGGCTTATCTGGTCATCAAGATCGACAAGCTCTCGGCGCTAAAATTCATGAAGGGCATCACTGCTCGGTTCGGGGTGCCTAACCGTATGATTACGGACAACGGCACCCAGTTCATCAGTGAGCTTTTCGGCGACTACTGCGAAGACATGGCCATCAAGCTCTGTTTCGCCTCACCCGCCCACCCCAGAAGGAACAGCCAGGTGGAGCGCGCCAACGCGGAGACCTTCAACATCCTCAAGAAGCATGGCGATTCGTGGATCGAGGAACTACCAGCGGTGCTCTGGGTGAACCGAACCACCCCAAGCCGAGCGACAGGGGAAACGCCCTTCTTCCTCGTCTACGGCGTGGAGGCGTTCCTCCCATTCGAGCTCACCCTGAGGTCCCCTCGGGCCACCATGTATTGCGAGGCTGATCGAGATCAGCTTCGCCGAGACAACCTCGACTACCTGGAAGAGCGAAGGCGGCGCGCGGCCCTCCAAGCCGCACGCTACCATCAGCGCCATGTCCGGGCCCGATCACTCTGCGTCGACGATCTCGTCCTACGCTGCGTCCAAACGCGTGCTGGACTGAGCAAACTCTCACCAATGTGGGAGGGTCCGTATCGAGTGGTCGGCGTCCCCCGGCCGGGCTCGGTTTGATTGGCCACGGGCGACGGCACAGAACTGCCTAACCCGTGGAACATCGAGCATCTTCGCCGCTTCTACCCATAAGGCGGTCGGGTGTCGTACCTCGGGCTCAGGCCAACCCCGCATCCCCCTTGGGCACGCAAGGTTGGCCGGGGGCTCCCACATGCACATACTTGTTTGATTTTTTCCTAGCATTTCAATAACAAGCATTTTCAATTTCCTAAGGACTGCGCCTGTGTTATCGTTTGCTTTTGAAAAATCTTGACTTGAGTCAGTTTGCTCGTGTTCGTCCTTGCCCTCGGCAGCCCGGGTCGTCTAAACCGCCAAACGGGGCCCAGAACCGAGCCGTGCCCTGGGGCGCGGGAAACTCCGGGGGGGAATCGGTAATGTCCCACAATCGGGTCCCCATAACCCTCGATTACCGCGCTCCCGGCCTGGCCAGTCTCGACATGTGGATCTCCCCAGGCACTAGCTCCGACCCGCGCAGCTTGAGGCTAGGGCCCGAGCACGAGCCCTCGCTCAAGCCAAAGATGCAAAGGGATCGCGACACAGACCACCCTTATCACGAGCATATAGCAAACATAACTAACATAGAAGTTAAAATCTTGTTTGATTCCAGATAAGATGAAGTCAGAAATACAAGCATTGGCCCAAAGGCCTCAGAAGATGAAGGAATAAAAAATTAAGATACACGGGGGCCCGGGGGCTCACTCCGATGCACCCGGGTCGCCGGCCTCGCCGTCGCTGTCGTCGTCGGCACCATGGTCCGAGCCTCTAGGGCCTCCTCGCGCTGGCGGATCGCCGCCTCGATCTCCGCCGCCCTCCACTCCCGGGCGGCGGCGGCGTCGAGAATTCCGCCGGCGGCGTCGAGCTTCTCCTCCAGCTCCGCCATCTGGCTCCCGTATTGGAGGCGGAGGTCGTCCCGCGCCCCGCCGAGCATGGCGGTGGCGATGAGGGCGGTCTCCCGCTCCTCCTCCACTTCCCGGGCAATTTCCGCCAGGGTCCTGCGGCGAGCCTCGAGCTGCGAGGTGTGCAGGCTGTGCGCCTTACGGCCGACCTCCACCATGGCCTCCACGGAGCGCCGTCCCTACTCGACGCGCGCCCACGCTGCGTCGATTTCTGCCCGCTCCGCCTGCAGAGCCTGTATTTCGGCGCTTAGCCCATCCAGCACCGTGCTGTTGGCCGTAGCGAAGGCCTGCAGGAGGGTCTCCGCGGTTAGCGGGGTGGCAGGGGAAAAAGGGGAAGGTCGCCCCTGTGGTGGTGAAGCCTGGCTTGGCTCGCCAGTCGGTGTGTTGGCCTCGGGGGCCTTTCCCGAGGCCGGCTCGCCCGCGGCGCCGCCTAAGGCGTCGGGCCCCGGGTGCACCCTCTCGGCGTCATCACGGGCCGCCTCGGTGGCGACTCCGCCTCCGGCGCGATCGGGTCGGGGACCTGGGTGGTAGGCTCGGCTGCCGGTGCCTCGTGTGCGCGCACCACCTCTGCCTCCCGGGCCGCCTCCTCGGCCCGGTGGACTCTGGCCACCTCCCGAGCAGCCTCCTCGGCCTGGCGGACTTGGGCCGCCTCCCGAGCAGCCTCTTGAGCTACCCGTAGGTGGCCTGCGGCTTCCTGTAGGTCGGCCTCCCGCCTCTGAGCCTCTGCGGTCGCCGCCTCCCCGGCCTCGTTGCCCGCGAACCGGCCGGCCTTGGAGTGACGCGTGGGGCGGGACGGGATCTCGCTGAGGTAGAAGAAAAATATGAAACAGAAAGAGGTAAGTAAAAATAAGCCCGGTGGGTTTGGGAATGAGAGTGTGGCCGCTGTGGGTAAGAGGTCAAACCTGCGGGGTGGCCGGCTGAATGACCACTTTGGGGGCGTGATGAGGCTCCCCTTGCACGGTTCGGTCTCCCCCACCTTGCGGAGCCGCTTCTTCTTCCGCTCCCCCTCGAGCTAGGGCGTCGGTGCGGTGTCCGCTGGGCGCCTGCCGCTGACGTGCTCCGCCCCGCCCCCTCGGGAAGGAGATGGAGGAGGGGTCGCCTCCTGCTTCCTCTTCCCCTTGGCGTCGGCAGGGCGGCTACCCCCTTTAACCCCCGCCGCGGGGCCCAGAAGAATGGCCCCCTCTAAGGGTAGATTGGTCTCCTCTGCGGCTGCAGCCCGCGCCATCATGGCCTCGG
Organism: Oryza officinalis; assembly: GCA_008326285.1. Classification (NCBI taxonomy): domain Eukaryota; kingdom Viridiplantae; phylum Streptophyta; class Magnoliopsida; order Poales; family Poaceae; genus Oryza; species Oryza officinalis. The sequence continues at coordinate 58,726,862 of BDMV01000001.1, read as the reverse complement.
GGGGCCCGATCCCCCGACGTCCCGACCACCTGCATGATGGCCAGAATGTTGGCGCGCTCTGGGTCGCTGCAGAGGGGGAGGATCCCTCGAGGGATGAGGGATGACTCCACGGGGCTAAGGTTTAGCACCCGTTGGACCACCATCATGAAGTCCTCGGGGTCCCAATCCCACTTACGCCCCTGGTGGGTCCTCAGGAGGTCTTCGGTCTCGGCGTACTCCCAGGCGCCCTGGGCGCGTCGCCAAAGCGGCGCAATCCGGCGGCGGAAATAATCGCCGAACACCATGGCCCCCTTAGCCACTGGGTTCGCAGGCCTGCCAGGGGGTCCAGGACGGCGTCATAGTCGTCCCCCAGATCCACCGTCGCCCACCAGCTTAGCGCCTGCGCTGGGGGCTGGCTCGGGAGTCGAAGGCGCGCTTCGTCGGGGAGGTGGGTGTAGAACCAGTCGCTCTTCCAGTCGTCCCACTTCTTGCGAAGGACGCACGGGATGTAGCGGTTCAACACCTGCTCCCACGGCTGGAAGTAGCAGCCATCGACCACCGTCGGCAGCGATACTGGCTGCACGGTGAAGAACCACCGAAACAGCCGAAGGGATGGGCGCACCCCAATGAACATCTCGCACAGGTGTGCGAAGATGGCCAGCGTCATCACCGCGTTGGGGGTGAGGTGCGCCATCTGGAGGCCGTAAAACTCCAGAACGTCCATGAAGAATGTGGAGAACAGCGGGATCAAACCCACCATGGCGAAGAAGAGGAAGAAGACGGACTGCTCCGGGTAGTGCGGCGCCGAGCGTCCCTCGCCCAACGCGACCACCTCCCAGGTGGCAGATTCCGGCATGAACCGGCGCGGTAGCCCGGCCTGTCTCTCGCTGGTGATGTGGGAAGGCGGCAGCACGTTGCCGTCGAGCGGCGCGGAGCTCCGCGTCATGGCGCCGGCGGAGGGGGAGCTTGAGGACAAGAGCACGTGGCAAGAGGAAGGCGAGAGAAACGAGAGAGCTAGAGCACGGATGGCAAAGGCAAGGACAAAGTGGCGGGAAGAAGGAAACGAATCCCTTCCTCGGCGCCCTTTATGCCCTTGCCTCCGCCGCGCTCGGCTCCTCGTTTCCCGCGCCCATCTCCTTGCCCCTTCGTTTCTCGTGGCTGCACCTCCACTAACCCCACTCGCCAGCTTACGGCGCGCGCGTCAGTCGTGCGACCGTGGCAGACGAGAAGGGGCATTAATCGTGCGCGCATTAATCGCGCTCCGTTACCACCAATCATTACGTCCCCAGGCTAAGTGGACCGATGTGTCCCGATCCACGCGCTGCCTCGAGTAATGTTGCGGTTACAAGGAGACCGCTCATTAATGTCGACTGGCATTCTTCGCCGATATGCGCGGCTCACGACCGTAGGAGTCTTCTCGCCTTTGGGGGCCGGTCCCACCTGTCACCAGGACCGAGGGGTGGCGTCAAGCCTGGGTGCCCCCCTGAGTGTGGCCACCCCGTGCGTGACGCCGGGGGCATCGAGACCAAAGGGAAGGACGGCCACAGGGATCCACATGGCCCATTCCCCCAGGGGGGTCAGGCCCGAGGGTGACGTGGCGGCTGCCCTCCCGGTTTCCCCCCGGGGTCAGGCCGCTCCCATTTCTGCCCCGAGGCCTGGGGCGCCCCGACCCCCTGTGGCTTTGGTGCCACGAGCGCAGGTTAGGTGTGCTCGACGGAGCCCACCTAACCACATTTATGCCGGTCCAGACAGGCGCACTGCACCGCATTTAATGCGGCGTGGCGCGTGCATATCCGGTCCATGACCGGTCACAGTGAGTGACCGGTCGCAGACCGGTCAGATCGCGGGTTAGGTGGTGCCAGGATGCCTGTGCGCCGCGCGCGCGCCAGGCGGTCTGCTGCACGCCACGCCCCATCCCATCAGAATGATGAGAGCCCTCAGTTTCTCGTCTCTTAGCCGGAGTTGGTATGCCAACTCCCGGAGTTGGTATGTCAGCTCCGGTCAGATGCTTTCCCGATTCCGGCGCAGGTGAGATGCAGAAGTCACCCGCCATTTAATGAAGGTTGAAACGGGCGTCCCCCGGGAAGGGTCGACTGACCGAGCGAAGGCGTGCTGCGACGTCTGTCAGAGGCTGCTTCCGGCGATAGGATAGCCCTAAATGTAAAAGAATACTTTTTTTCTTAGGCAGCTTGTGGCCCATGTGGTAGCCCCTTGCCATATAAAAGGAGGCCCAGGCCTAAGAAAAGAGGAGGCTGGCTGGAGACTCTCCGGAGACTCTCTGGACTCTCTCTGGATTCCATCATACTCTCAGATCTACCAGAACACAGGAGTAGGGTATTACGCTCCTTAGCGGCCCGAACCTATCTAAATCGCCTGCGTCCACGCGTTTTTCCCGCTGAGATCGCACGGATCAGGGGCTAAGAATTTCACCTTGCGCCCCCGGCCGAACCGGCAAAGGGGGACCTGCGCGGTCTCCCGGTGAGGAGTTTCAAGCTCCATCAGCTTGCATCTAAAAAAAAGATTAAATGAGTGATTACATGTGGTTGATATCTACAGCCGATCATGATTGTTTTGGGTTTAATATACAACATTTATTCATCAACCAGTTATTTAGGTTTTATAATCATGTAACAATTGACTTTAAAAGACATCGATCTTGTGCTGCATCGATTGTATTTGACCTATAGGATTGATCCTGTTGAGGAAAAGTTGTTTATGATTATACTTAATCAAATCTGGTTTATGTATAGCATTTTTCACCTTACAGCCGATTCAGTTCATGCGTCGGCTAGGTTTCTACGATACGTCATCGGCCCACCAGCTGATCAGCTATCGTTTACTAACATTGTTTTACTGTATATCTTGTTGGTTCCAGGATCAAACCAACTGGCACGCCCTAAACCCGAAAGCAACATTTGGATCTACACTGGAGCTAAGCAGAAGTCTTAGGGTGCCGTGTTTTCTCATCAACAGCTGTGCAGCCATCATGGGCCTCACCTTGCCTCGAGATGCTTAGGAGCCAAGTGTTGTGGCCTAAACAAATGACCCATGCCATTTTAAAGAAATAAAGGTGTTGACGCGAAATTCGTCATTCACATGAAGTCCTGTGAGATTTGCATAGCTCCAGTGCAGGTCCTATCAATCGGGTTCAGGACATGCCAGTCAACTATCAAGATAGATAGATCGATGATCAAGGAACCGATTGGCCAATAAGCCGATGTGATGTAGCGAGGCCAGCTGATATTGATAGGGTTTTGATCAATCAACTATAGATCCAATATAGATTCAAATAATCATATAAACAATGAGATTTATGTTATCATCGGCTAGAACTAAACTATGCAATCTTGATCAGACCGAACCGAGACAATATAAGATTGAAGTTGATAAAGATAGATTTAACTAAAGATTACACAAGTTTAGGTATAAAACGATGTAACTTAGAAGATACAACAAGATAATGTAATGTGAACCACTCGGCCTAAACTGATATAATGAGATAAATGTAAATTTGATGGTTAAAACATACATTGATTGGAGATTTGATGTAAGTAAATTAAAGTGTATATTGACTAGACAACTAACACATCTGATAGCTGAAGCCCAAAAATAACGATAACATCGGCTAACACTCCAATGAACGTTGCATAAAATTCTATCAGCTTACTATAAATAAACTTATTACTAGCAATCTAATAGGCCGGACCTAACCGAGACAGTATGAGATTGAAGATAATAATAATAACCTATTTAGCCAATAGATCTATACAAACGTGATGGATATAACAAGTCTATCTAGAACAGCAATACGATTAGAAAAATATCAACTTAGCCAAAATATCAGACCAAACCGAGAAAGTCCTAACTAAGTCGATACAACCCTGAACAGCAATGCAGTTAAAGATAGAATCAATATATCAGATAAGCAATGCTTGCATCGACCAAATAGAATATCTGACTTAACCGAGAAAGTTCTAGTCATACCGATACAAGCGAAGTTGACGGAACTTACTTCTCGTCGGAGATCGAACTCAACTGATGCGCGCTAGGTAGGGGTGCATCAAGTTTTCTCTTCTCGCCAACAAGCACGATAGGATCTACATCAGGCATCGACGACTTCGCCTTCCCTCCAGGACAGGCGTACCGCTTCGACAGCCTCGACTTCATCACCGACAGCTTCTGCAAGATTTCCCTCCTTGACTCGGATCCAAACCAGTCAGGAGGAGAAAACCACTCGGCGCCGTTTGGGTTGCCAAACGCCGCTGAGACCTACTACAACTTTCTCTCTTCCGAGTCGGATCCAAACCACTCGGGAGAACTTTTCGCATCAGCGCCACACTGCGGTCCAAGCTCCAGGGAGATCGTTGTCGTGATTCAACCTCTCGGACCGTGCTCATCCACCGAGATCGCCGACTACATCAACTCTTCTGACTTCGATGATCTTTATGATATCTCCACGGAGAACATCAACGACTCCGACTTCGACGACAACTACACTCCGCTATTTTTTGACGTTCTCATGGCCGACATAGGAGAGACCGACTCGGCCGTGGCCCGCTGTCACGCCCGGAAATTTATCCCCAAATTTCGAGACTATTTTGTGTATAAATCCCCGTCCAGGAATCAAGCCAGGGTACACAAAACAACAAATCAATATACAGATCCAAATGTAAATAAAGCGTAAATACTTACAGAAGAGGCACTTAGTCATCACACCGAAAAGAAAACAGTAGCGGAAAGAGATGATCCTAGCGGGGCTTCAGCTCCACTCCACAGGCAAACTCAACTGGGGTCTGAGCCTTGGTCCTCTAACTTCATCTTCAACTCAGAAGTACAAAACTTCTGAAAAGGGGGAAAAATAGCAAGATTGAGTACAACCACCATACTCAACAAGCCACACCAAATATGCAAACGTGCAAAGGGGAGACAGAGGGAGGCTTGTGGCTATTTGCAGAAAAGCGGTTGCAAATCCTTAAATTTTAAAACAGTAAACAGTTGTTTAATTATGACAGGATTAAATCTCCACTGAACAACGCTACAACCACATTGAACAGGCCCACCCATTCCACCTGAACTACACCAGTTCATTAAGTTAAATTAATTAAGCATGTGGGACTAATCACGGTGAATCTGGTTGATCGCCCATAACTGCGGGCACGGCTATTCGAATAGTTTTACTCTGATCAGAGGTGTACATCTGTACCCATAAGACACAGCCCCCGACACGTTTCCGCATGCCGGTATACCACCACGGTACCCCGGAAAGGGACTGTGACAGGACCCTTCGCATAACCCCCTCTAACCAATCGTACCACCTCAGGTTTCGCCCCCACTCCTCAAAAGGCAATGGGCAGCCCCTCCTCGTGCCTTGGTGAATCCGGCAGCCGCATAGACCGTCGCAAGTTCCATCCGCACTGCATCACGCTCACCTTAGCCAGTGTACGTTAGCTACAGGAAAGCTACACTACAAGTCCAGCCGTTACCCACACTGGCTTGTGGTACGCACGGTATTTCTTCCAGGGTTTCCTGCGAATCGGTCCTTAATTGCCATGGGTGCGACTAGCAAAACCATACACCCACAGCCCACCATTAATCCATATTTTAGTTGGATAATTACGACCAACGAAACGTGGCCGACATGTCTCGAGCTCACAGCTCATCAAGATACTAGAAATAGATAATGTAGTTGTCCCATATTGTGAGCTAGTGGTATTAAGCATGGCTAAGCATAATATAATTCTAGTGAGGTCCACATGAGACATAAGCTAGTCAAATTATCACCCAGTTTGACAAAGAAAGGACATCAAGTAAATAAGGCACAAGCGAGCAGATAGGTAAACCCTATTCCCATGTGATTAGCAAAACATGCAATTTATTTGTAAACGGTAAAACATTTTATAAATTGGGATCAAAATGCTCAAGGGGGGGTGTGTGACTTGCCTTGCTTCTTCGATTGATCTTCTGAACTCTTTTCCTCGCGAACGCGATCGTCCGAAACGGTGGAATCTACATGTTGGCATGCAAAACGAGAAAAAACACAAGTAAAAACCAAGTAAACAGTACATAAAAAGTAAACAAACATGTAGAACTCAATTTTAGATGAATTTTACAATTTGAATGGCTCAATTTGGAGTTCGTATGAATTAGATATGAATTTTAGAAGTTTTGAGCCATTTAAATGAATTTCTGGAAATTAAATCGATTTATTGCGCAATTATTAATTAATTTTACAAAGGAAAGGACTACGCTGACATCATCAAAGGGAATCGGTGCCGGAACGGCGGGTCCCACGTGTCAACGGGTTAAGGGGCGGCCGGTCCACGGGAACCAAGTCCACGCACGCACGGGTGCAGACGCACCACGTGGCGCTGACATGGCGGCCGGATCAAACAAAGGGGGCCCACGTGTCGGCGACACAAGTGTCGGCGAACAGGAGAGAAAAAGGAGGTGAAAGGGACTTTTCAGGGGAAAGGGAAAAAATTGGGCTGAGAGGGAGGCAAAATGGGCTTTTTGCGAGGAGAAGGGAAAATGAGCCGAGGGAGCTGAAATAAACCTCCTCGGGAAAAAGTCAAAAGGGCTGATGAGAGACAATGGGCTCCACTGGAAAATGGGCCGAGGCAGCCAATGTAAACTTTGGTGAAGAATAGGGCTAATGGGCCGATGGCCCAAAGGGGAAAGGAGGGAGGAGAATTGGACTCCTTGCGAAGGTGGCGCCATTCGGGCCGAGCGGGGTGATGGGCCGGCCTGAGAAAAAGGGGGGGCGACCTCTAGACCGGGGCGGGCGGCTAGGGTTCGGCGGAACCCTAGGCCGGTTCGGCCATGGCACGGCGGCGGCGGCTGGACCGAGCGACGACGAGGCGGCGGCGCGGCCACCGAGCGGCGTGCGACGGCGGCGCACGGGCGGGACGGCGCACCGAGGAGGAGAGAGAAAAGGGAGAGTGAGAGGGGCTCACCAGGTTAGGCCGAAGCCGAAGAAGACGACGGCGACGCCGACGCTATGGCGCGGGGACGGCGGCGCGGAGGCGCGGCCGAGGTGCGGGAGACAGAGGTGAAGCCGGAGGGGGAGCGGCGATGCGCGGGAGCGGCTAGGGCGGCAAGAGACGGCGGCCGGAACGGTGGCGGGCGACGGCGCACGGGCGGAGCACGTGGAGCGCGGGAGAGGGGACGGCAAGCTCGGGCGAGGAGGGGAGCACGGGGATGCTATTTATAGAGGAGGGAGAGCGCGGGGTGGCCGGGGGTGGTGGCGTGGGAAAAAGGCGGCGATTTCGGTGCCGAGCCGCGCAAGAGAGAGAGGGAAAGCGGGGGAGGCAGGCGCGGGCGCGGGTGGGAGCCGGTCCACGCGCGGAGGAGGCGGGAAGACCGCGAGGGGGGCGGCGACGTGGGCGGCCATGGCGGCGGTTGACCCGGCGGAGAGAGAGGAGGCCGGAGGTGTTCCGAACTCGCGGCGCGGGCACGGCTAACAGGCTAGGCTGGGCCGAAGGGAGAGAAAGGAGGGAGAGAGGAAGGAGTGGGTCGTGGGCCGCGCGGGAGGGAGAAAGGCTTTGGGCCAAAAACGGCCCAAAACAAAAGGTGGCATTTTTAATTCGTTTTTCCATTAATTCAATCAGTTAAATGAACTTTGTGACTTTAAAATTATTTCTTTAGCTCCAAAAATTCACGAAAAATTTTGGCGAGTACTTTAGGGCACGGGGAATATTACAAAAATATTTCCGGCCATAAGTTTTAAAAGGAAAATTTAATTCCCTCATTATTTCACTTGATTAAATTGCTTTAACTTTTAATATAATTTCTAGAAATGCATTATTTAATCATTTCTATTCCCGATCGAAAATCGGGGCGTGACACCCGCACGGCTGCGGAAGAGGAACGAGCCAAGTTCGAAGAGGAGCGCAAGCGCAAGGAGGAGGAACTCAAGCGTAAAGAAGATAACGGCAAGAGAAGGTGAGATCTGAGGGCGGCCGGGCACTCCGCCCAAGACGCCATACTTCAGACCCGAGTCGACAACACCAACGTCTTCCTAACGCCCCAACAGAACGCGGTCACCGCACTCACCCTCATCGACATCGTCATGGACGTAGCACCCCCCAACGTGACTCCAATTCTAGACAAAGTCAAGACCATGGTCGCTGCTACAGCTCCACTCGGCGCTGCCACGGGCACTGCTCAGGGAGTTACTGAGTCCATTGCCGAAACACCCGATGGTAGCCATCTACCACCGCTGCGATCCAAGGATTACCGAAGACCCGAGCACAGTGAGACCCCCGAAAAATCTAACGGCGTTCGTCATCATGCAACCTGGAAGCGTCGAGATCAGTCGGCCGACTCTCGCGAGAGATGTCACGGTCGACCACCCGTCCATGATTGAATCCACTATGACAGTAGCTCCAGTTACCAAAGTGGTTCTCGAAGGCCCGCACCGAGTGATCTGAGGGAGGTACTCGACTGGCTCTATCGCGAGCGCAGTAAGCCTTATTATGAAGATCGAAGGAATTCCCCCGACAACTGCGACAAAGGAGTACCCGCATTCACTCGGGACCTGCGTCGAGTGAATTGGCCAAGTGGTTTCAAGCCCACTGGGATTGAGAAATATGACGGCAAAACTAACCCCGAGTCATTGTTAACCGTCTACACTCTCGCAATTCGCGCAACAGAAGGAGATAGCAAGGCCATGGCAAATTACCTGCCCGTCGCTCTCGCCGACTCAGCAGGAATTGGCTTGCAAGTTTACCAAGCGGTTCAATCGATTCTTGGAGAGAGCTTCGGGATCACTTCATCGCCAATTTTCAAGGTACCTTTGAAAGGCATGGGACTCACTTCGACCTCTACAACGTAATCCAGAAGCCCGACGAGTCCTTGAAAGACTATATTTGGCGTTTTTCAGAGAAGCAAAACAAGATTCCCGACATCACCGATGACATCATCATGGCCGCGTTTCAAAAGGGTGTCCGCAATGAGTTGTTAATCAGCAAATTCGGGCGCAAACCTCCAAGGACAGTCAAGAAGATGTTCGAGACGGCCAATTCCTACGCCAAGTCGGACAACACAATCAAAGCATCACGTCAAGACAAGCAATCAGAGAGTAGCTGGCGCCCCAAGAAGGACAACAGCAACAACAACGGTGGCCAAAACGATCGCAAGCGTAATCCCGAGGATCTGGTCGCCGCAACATCGAACTACCAACAACAGTGTCCACGAGTCAGCGCCTACGACAAGATCATGAGCGCTCAATGCACTCATCAGCCGAATCACAAACATGCGGCCAAGGACTGCTTTTTCTACAAACAGTTCGCCGAGCATTACGCTGCCCAACTCCAAAAGCCAACAGACGGAGCCGGTACCTTAGGAACCAAGAAGGACGGATGCAAACGGTGGCTGTCATGCCCAGAAATTCACTACCAGAATTTCCAAAGCAAAATTGTGTATTAAAATCCCTGTCCAGGACCAGCCAGGGTACACAAATGACAAAGTTGCCATACAGATCCATGTCTTACAAAACAATAAAAATCTCTTACAAAACTGCAGCGGAAAAAAAAACTATTCTAATAAACTAAACACTCGCAACGTAGCGGCTCCACTCCACAGGCACTCCTCAACGGTAGCAACAAGCCTACTCCTCTGAAAAGTCTTCCTCTAAAACATACTCCAACTCTGGTGTGGGGAAAATAAAGCAAGACTGAGTACTACCCACTGTACTCAACAAGTCATACCGGAAAGGAAAATAATGATGCAAGTAATAACAAAGGAGAGCTGCAAAGGCTATTTTGCATAAAATACGCATTTAAAAACAATAGTTGAAAGCAGTAAAACAGTTGAATTAATTAATCATAATTAAACCATCACTGTCCAACGCTACACCACGTTGCGACAGGCCCAAACCATCCACCTGAACTAAACCAGTTCCATTAAGTCAAATTATTAGAAAATTCAACTAATCACGGTGAATCTGGTTGATCGCCCATAACCGCGGGCACGGCTATTCGAATAGTTTTACTCTGATCAGAGGTGTACAACTGTACCCACAAGACACAGTCCTACAACACTTACTGTGCGCCACATACCACCACGGTATACCGGAAAAGGAGCTGTGACAGGACCCTTCGCATAACCCTTCCTAACCAATCGCACCACACCTCAGGTTTCGCCCCCGCTCCCTTTCCCGGCAGCGGGCAGCCCCCTCTCGTGCCTTGGTGAATCCGGCAGCCAAGCAACCGGTATATCCCCGGCCGACTCAACTCCATCACGCCCACCCTTTCCGGGGAACGTCGGCTAGGAAAAAGCTATACTCCAAATCCAGCCATTACCCACGCTGGCTTGTGGAAAGACGGTAATTCTTCCAGGGTTTCCCGCGAACCGGTCCTTAATTGTCATGAGCACGACCATCAAAACCATGTGCTCACAACCCACCATTAATCAAGATTTTAGTTGAAACATTTATTAAATCACCCACGATTAACCATCGCGAGCCAACATGAAATAACCATCATTAAGTATTAATGAAGCTTTAAATATCCCAATTGTGAGCTAATGTTTCTAAGCAGGGCTAAGCAAGTTCTATTGTAGCAACTACTCAAATTATTTCCCAAGCTATCAAAGGAATAAGGTAATTGCAATATAAGGCTGAGTACAATAGGTAAACTATCCCATAGATGACATTATAAAACAATGCAGTATTTAGAGAAAAATAAGACTGTTTCGCAATTTAGGTACAACATGATCAAATGAATAAGTATGACTTGCCTTGCTCTTGCGCTGGGTCGACTTCGGCAACGACTTCGAAATAAACCGGAGAGTCGGAATTACCGGAATCTATACGACAAACAAAGCAAACAACAATACATGCTATAAGTCTACTGAAACAAAGAACAAAACTATTTTTAATGGATTCTAGACATTTTTATGAATTTTCTGAGACTTGAACGGACTAAAACGGAGTCCGGATGAATTAGTTATGAATTTTTGAAGTTATCTGTGTTTTTACTATAACAGAAAAATCCTTAATTATTTATTGCGCAATAAACCCTTAGGGCTGACGTCACTGCTGACGTCACGGCTAGGGCTGACGTCAGCCGGGCGGCGGCAGCTGCGCACCACGTGGCGCACCGTGGCGCCGACGCGGCGGCCACGTGGCGGCCACGCGGGACGGGAACGGGTGGCCGGGATCGGCCCGAGTGGCCGATCCGACGGCTACGCGCGCGGTGGCGGCGGCGGGCGGCGCTAGGTTAGGGTTTGGAGGCCGAGCGGCGTGCGCGGCGGCGGCGGAGAGGCGGCTCGCGGGCGGCGGCGCACGGGAGGCGGCGGAGCGGCGCGACGGCCACGCGGGGCGGTAGCCGAGCGGCGGAGCGGGCGCGCGCACGGCAGCGGCGGAGAGGGGAAAAGGGGCGGCGGCGGCGGTGCTTACCGGCGGCGGAAAACGGCGGCGGCGCGGCTTCGGCGACGGCGGCGCTCACGGGCTAGGGTTAGGGTTAGGGCGGCGGCGGCCGGGAAAACGAGGAGGGGAGCACCTCGGGGGTGGGGGATAAATAGGGGCGGCGCGGCGGGAATCCCGCCGGGATTCGCGGCGGCGCGGGCGCGGCGGCCGGCCGTGTCGGAGCGGACTCGCCGTGGGCGGGCCCACCCGTCAGCGGGCGAAGCGGCGCGGGGAGGCGGGCGGACTTCCGGGCGGCCTTGGCCGGCCCGGGAGGGGAAGCAGCGGGGCGCGCGCGGGGGATTCGCGGCGGCACGGGCGCGGCGGCCGGCCGTGAGGGTGGCGGACTCGGCCGCGGGCGGGCCCACGCGACAGCGAGCGCGCGGCACGGGGGAGGCGCGGCGGACTTCCGGGCGGCCTTGGGCCGGCCCGGGAGGGGAAGCAGCGGGGCGCGTGGCGGCTTGGGCCGGCTAGGCCGAAGGAGAGGGGAGGGGGAGCGGCGGTCGAGCGGGCGGCTTGGGCCGGCCGGGATGAAGGAGAAGGAGGCGCGCGCGATGGTGGCCCGGGAAGGAGGGAAAAATGGGCCAACGGCCCAAGAAGGAAAAAAAAAGGAAAAAGAAAAAGAAAAAGGATTCCAGGGTTTAATTTATTGCGCTTGAGGGTTTTTAATTGGTAAAAATTATTTTTAGGGCTCTGAAAATTTCACTGAAAATCCTGTTAATGTATTTTGACATGGGGAACTCAAGAAAAATTCCACCTTGCCATTTTCACTTCTTTAATGCATTATTTAATTGGGTTTTTCTCCAGATTTAATTAAACAATTTCTCAGATAAATTATTAAATTTGATTTTTACGATTTGGGAGAACTTCAGGGTGTGACAGTTGCTCAGAACCCTTCCAAGACCACAGGACCGAGTTAAACCACATTTTTGGAGGGCCACTCGCATATGAATCAAAACGGAAGCAAAAATTGACTGACAGAGAAATCAATGTAGTTCAGCCTGAAGTCTCATATTACCTACGATGGTCAAAGGTGGCTATTACGTTCAATCACTCGGATCATCCTGACCGAGTGGTTCACCCGGGGCGGTATCCCCTGGTACTAGACCCGGTAGTCCGCAACGTCAAGCTCCAGCGTGTCCTCATCGATGGCGGCAACGCCCTCAATATCCTCTTCGCCAAGACACTGGACGAGATGCAAATCCCAAGATTCGAATTAAAGCCAAGTTCAGCCCCTTTTCATGCAGTCATCCCAGGGCTATCATCTACGCCACTCGGGCAAATCACTCTTCCAGTAAACTTCGGCACTCGGGAGGATTTTTGTACAGAGAACGTCAGCTTTGAAGTCACTAACTTTGAAGTAGCTTACCACGCAATTCTTGGAAGACCTGCGCTCGCCAAATTCATGGCAGTCCCACATTACACCTATCTGATGATGAAGATGCCCGGACCTAATGGAATCATCTCCCTGCGTAGCGACATCAAGCAAGCCTTCAACTGCGACAAGGAAAGCGGTGATATGGCCCAATCTCGTGAGAGATTACTTGGCCAACACGAGGTCCGACTAGCCGCATCAACATCGAAAGAAGGCGAAATCCCAGCAAAGAAGTTGACCAAGACGGGAGAAGGTGACGCCAAGACGAAGAAGATTCCACTCGACCCTTCTGACCCCTTCAAGACTGCTGTAATAGGCGCCGAGCTAGATCATAAATAGGAAAGCGCGCTCATCACCTTTGTACAAAGTAATAAAGATATATTTTCTTGGAATCCATCTGATAAGTCTGGTATTCCTAGAGAGGTGATTGAGCACTCATTAAATGTTAAAGAGGATGCAAAACCTATCAAACAATGGCTTCGCCGCTTTGCGCAAGATCGAAGAGATGCTATTAAGGAGGAACTCGCCAAGCTTTTGGCGGCTGGATTCATCAAGAAAAATTATCACCCCGACTGGTTGGCCAACCTGGTTTTAGTTCGGAAGAAGACAAGACAATGGCGCATGCGTATCGATTACACCGACCTCAACAAGTCTTGCCCCAAGGATCCCTTTGGTCTGCCCCGCATTGATCAAGTCGATGACTCGACCGCTGGCTGTGAGCTTTTGAGCTTCCTTGACTGTTACTCAGGATATCATCAAATTAGTTTGAAGGAGTCCGACTGCTTGAAGACATCATTTATCATCCCGTTTGGAGCTTACTGTTACATCCCGATGCTGTTTGGCCTTAAAAACGCTGGAGCTACATATCAGCGTATGATCTAGAGATGCCTTCAAACTCAACTCGGGAGGAACGTGGAAGCTTATGTCGATGATGTTGTCATTGAAACTTTCTCAAATATTCGAGCCTTCAGGATGAAATTGAACCCGAAGAAGTGTACTTTCGGAGTACCGTCAGGAAAGCTGCTAGGTTTTATTGTGTCTCATTGTAGTATTGAAGCCAACCTAGAGAAGATCAATGCTATTCAGAATATGAAGCCGTCGAGTACCTAGAAGGATGTCCAAAAACTTATTGGATGCATGGCAGCTTTAAGCAGTTCGTTTCTAAACTCGAAGAACGACGCATGCCTTTCTTCAAGCTGCTCAAGAAAACAGACGAGTTCGAGTGGACCCCGGAAGCCCAGAAAGCTTGTGAAGACTTCAAGAATTTCCTCACAACACCACCCGTGTTATCCTCACTATATCCTCAAGAGCCATTGCTACTCTACATCTCTGCAACTTTTCAGGTGGTCAGCACAGTCCTGGTCGTAGAATGAGAGGAAGAAGGACGAACCCAGAAAGTTCAAAGGCCGATTTATTTCGTTAGTGAGGTGTTGGCTGGATCCAAAACACGCTATCCCCAGGTACAAAAATTATTATATGGAGTTTAATTACCGTCAGGAAGTTAGCTCATTATTTCCAAAGTCATTCAATTACTGTGGTAACATCTTTTTCACTCGGCGATGTCATTCATAATCGGGAGGCTACTGGGCATATGACAAAGTGGGCTTTGGAATTGATGTCGTTAGATATTACTTTCAAAGCAAGGACATCTATTAAGTCCCAGATCCTGGCCGATTTCGTGGCCGAATGGACCGAGTGCCAAAGAGATGTACCTAGGGAGGAGTCGCAATACTAGACTATGAATTTTGATGGGTCTAAGCGAGTTATTGGTACGGGAGCAGGGGTTGTCTTAATCTCCCCAACTGGCGAAAGACTACCGTATGTTCTTTAGATACATTTTACGGCTTCACACAATGTGGCTGAGTATGAAGCTTTACTTCACGGACTGCGACTTGCTGTATCTCTCGGTATTCGGCGTATGATTGTATGAGAAGATTCCCAGTTGGTGGTAAATCAGGTGATGAAGGATTGGTCATGCTTAAACAACAATATGGCTGCTTATCGTCAAGAAGTTCGTAAGCTAGAAGACAAGTTTGATGGCTTGGAATTATCACATGTCTTAAGGCATAACAATGAGGCGGCAAATCAATTAGCTCAATTTGGCTCTAGACGGAAAGCTGTCCTGATAGATGTTTTTGTAGAGCATCTTCATAAACCGACTGTTGTTAAAAAGCAAGCCACCGAAGAAGAGGTTACAAACCAAGTTTCCATGCTTGATGCCGACTGGAGGACACCCTTTATCAATTTTCTGACTCGGCAGGTGTTACCCGAAGATCGAGATGACGCAGAGCGAGTCCGACGCCGTAGTCAGAATTATGTCATGATTGCTTCGGAGTTGTACAGGAGAAGCCTGTCTGGAGTTTTGTTAAGATGTGTTACACATCAGGAAGGCCAACAATTGTTGCAGGATATTCACTCGGGAATTTGTGGCAGTCATGCTGCAGCAAATACTTTGGTGGAAAGGCTTATCGGCAAGGTTTTTTCTGGCTCACGGTGGGTACTGATGCAGATAAAGTGGTTTGAACCTGTGAAGGTTGTCAATTTTTTGCTCGACAAAGTCATGTTCCAGCTCAATAGTTGCAAACGATTCCGCTTTCATGGCCCTTTGCATTTTGGGGTCTGGATATGGTTGGTCCCTTCAAAAAGGCTCCAGGAGGTTTTATGCATCTGTTTGTTGTAATTGATAAGTTTTCTAAGTGGATTGAAGCTAGGTCAGTTGCTAGAATTACTGCAGATAAAGCACGAGATTTTATCCTTAATATTGTGCATCGGTTTGGTGTCTCGAACAGGATTATTACTGACAATGGAACTCAGTTCATCGGAGGCGTTTTCACATAATTTTGTGAAGATATTTGTTATGCGTCAGTACCACATCCTAGAAGCAATGGATGGGTCAAACATGCTAATGGTATGGTCCTTCAAGGTATTAAGGCCCGAGTATTTGATAGATTGCACCCTTATGCTGGTAGATGGGTTCAAGAGTTGCCCTCAGTTTTGTGGTCATTACGGACTACGCCTAGTCGGGCTACGGGTCAATCGCCTTTCTTTTTAGTTTATGGGGCTGAAGCCATGTTGCCGAGTGAAATGGAATTCAAATCTCTTCGAGTTCGTAATTTCAATGATGAGCGTTATGATCAAGACCGTGTTGATGAGTTGACCCGACTGGAAGAAGCTCATGAAGCTGCACTTGTTCAGTCGACGAGGTATCTCCAAGGACTTCGGCGTTATCATAGTCATAATGTTCGATCACGAGCGTTTATTGTTGGTGATATGGTTCTGAGAAAGATTCAGACGACGAAGGATAGCCACAAATTATCTCCGTTATGGGAAGGGCGTTTCATAATTGCTAAAGTCACTCGGCCAGGAGCGTATCGTCTAAAGCGTGAAGATAGGACAATTGTGGAGAATTCATGGAATATTGAACACCTTCGTCGATATTATACTTAACTTCAATTTTCTGTATTATGTTCTTCTCGACTGCCAACTTCAAGTAAGTTGCCTTCTTGAGTTGCCAGTCGGGGGCTATCCGTATTAATAAAGTATGAGTTTTAGGCTTGGTGACAGTCAAACGAAAATTTTTAGATTACAAGTTGGATCACAAGAGTTTTTTACATAGAGATAAATGGATCAATCAAGAGCAGATGAGTTAATTTCTCTTACCACCAATTGAACCACGAAGCTCTAGGTTCATATCTCGTAGCTTGTTGATTTCTTCCCGCAAGATAATTTCTCTAGCTATGTGTTAACGCCAGAATTTGGTAAGCCCCAAAGTCATCATCGGCCTAGTTTGTGTATCGGCTCAGAGTAAATATCGGCCTCAAAGTCTGTATCGGCTTCGGAGGTCTACAAGCAGCCGATAGGAGTTATCCATATTTTCAGCAGTCGGATTCTTGTTAGATTCGGGAAGATCTTATCCAGAGAAGACCGAGTTCAAGAAGGATGCGGCTTGTTCAGATCAATGTTTATTTTATATTTGGATTATGCTATATCACATTGCTATATCATCATGTTATCGTCAGCCGATCGCCTCTATATAGATGTTTGCTTAGTACACAGCTGATGGTTCGAAACCCTAACTACATCGGCTGGTGCCGGCATGGGCTAGGACTGTGCCATCGGCCCATCGGCTGATCGGTTGTTTTGGCTATCGGCCTATCAGCCGATAGACCTTCCGTTCTGCTATTTTGCATATCTTGTCGGTGGCAGGATCAAACTGACTAGCACGCCCGCGCTTCATCAATTTTAGGACCTGCACTGGAGCTAAGCAGATCTCCCAGGCCTTCGTGTGTCCGCACGCCGGATCTTCATCGGCGGTACGGATTCGGCGTCAACACATTTTTGGCACGCCCAGTGGGACCATGTTTTTGACAATAGATTTTTACACGGCTCGCGAAACCCACAATTGCAACAAGATGTCTGGGATGGAAGTCAAGGCCAAGGAAGAACAGTCTCTCAAGCCGATAGAGGAAGAAGAAGAGCCGATGGACGATGAGACGCTTCAAAAGACAGTTGATGAAATCGTTCGTCGCACTGTGTTTGATCGATCTGGAGTTTTGGTGAGTACATTACATGGTTTGATCGAGAAGATAGTTTCCAGAGTTATTGCATTAAGAAATCAGACTGGGGGGCAAATCGACGAACAATTTCAGCATCGGCAACAACGACATTGGCTTGGGGGGCAAATAGATCAGCATCAGCCTGGAGAGCTACATCAACAATATCGGCCAGAAGAAACTCAAAGATATCAGTCTAAAGAAGATTGGGCCGATATGATTGCAAAAGTAATAGAGGAACAGTTTGGAATTAGACCTAAGGGACATATTTCTGTGTATCGGCTGCCATATCCTGAATGGTTTGATAAAGTTCCACTTTCAGGCCGATACAAGATTCCAGACTTTTTCCAATTTTCAGGGCAAGGTGGTATATCTACGAGGGAACATATCAACCGATTTTTAGCTCAATGTGGGGAGGCATCGGCTGAAGAAGCTCTGAAAGTTAGATTGTTTCCATTGTCTTTGACTGGATCGGCCTTCACATGGTTTTCATCATTGACACCAAATTCTATCAGAGGTTGGGCCGATCTTGAGAAGCAATTTCACCAGTACTTCATTGCTGGAATTGATGAGTTGAAGCTTTCAGACTTGATTTTAGTTAAACAGCAAGAAGGAGAATCGGCTAAGGAATATATTCAAAGGTTTCGTAATATCCGTGGCCGATGTTATGGTTTGAATTTAAATGATGAGCAGTTAGTAGGACTTGCATTCCAAGGGTTGTCAGAAACTATCAAAGGCAGATTTTTCTTCTATGAGTTTGACAGCCTAGCTCATCTGGTGCAGACGGTATCGACTTATGAGAGCCGATGTCACGAAGAAGAGAAGAATCAGTTTCGGGGCGATCAAGACAAGAATAATTTTGAAGCATGACTTCTCATACTCCAAAACTGGGGGGCATGTGTTAACGCCAGAATTTGGTAAGCCCCAAAGTCATCATCGGCCTAGTTTGTGTATCGGCTCAGAGTAAATATCGGCCTCAAAGTCTGTATCGGCTTCGAAGGTCTACAAGCGGCCGATAGGAGTTATCCATATTTTCAGCAGTCGGATTCTTGTTAGATTCGGGAAGATCTTATCCAGAGAAGACCAAGTTCAAGAAGGATGCGGCTTGTATCTCTTAATTAGGAAGAGTTTGTTAGTTTTCTGTTTTATCTTTAGGAAAGTGTGTTAGTGTCCGGCAAGGACTTTATTTGTTTCTTTTTATCTTTAAGAAAGTTTGAGTCGTAATCTGTTAGGATCTTTGTTAGTCTATGGGTATAAATATGTAAGTCCAAGGTTCATGTAAAATTATCTCACGATCAATACAACTTCGGCGCATCGCCAACCTTTACTTTTCGTCTTCTTCGGCGAGTTCATGCCCTTCCCACGAGGGGTAAGTCTCGTTATGGTTGCCTGCGTTATCGGGGCTAGGGCTTCGACGTTCTGATCTCGTCAACGTAAGCACCTACTATCATATATCTTAGTTAATCTGGTTTGGTGTCTCGATTTAATCGTATCGGCCGAGATTCGTTTTAGGGTTTACGCCGGTATCGACTAAATCGCCTCGCTAGATTAGATTGGCTAAGGTATCCACCATCCTGAAAATTAGTCAAGGGCTTGATTGTCTAGGTCTTGCATTTCTTTTCATACTTAGTGCTGCATCAGTTCGGTTTGACCTACTAAGTCGTGATTAGAACTGTAATCTCTAGCCTGCTTGTTGGCTGCCAATAAGGGTTTCATCGGGGTTTCAGCCGGTGAGTTATCTGGACGTTGCATCGGCCCAAGAGTTTTACATATAGATTGGATCTGGCCGATGACAACAGAGTATTTATTGTTTATCTGCTTATTGAGAGTTTATGCCATCGGACCTCCGGCCGATGTGTGCTTTAATCTTCAGATCAATGTTTATTTTATATTTGGATTATGCTATATCACATTGTTATATCATCATGTTATCGTCAGCGGATCGCCTCTATATAGATGTTTGCTTAGTACACAGCTGATGGTTCGAAACCCTAACTACATCGGCTGGTGCCGGCATGGGCTGGGACTGTGCCATCGGCGCATCGGCTGATCGGTTGTTTTGGCTATCAGCCTATTGGCCGATACGTTTTTGCCCTATCGGCCTGTTGGCCGATAGACCTTCCGTTCTGCTATTTTGCATATCTTGTCAGTGGCAGGATCAAACTGACTGGCACGCCCGCGCTTCATCAATTTTAGGACATGCACTGGAGCTAAGCAGATCTCCCAGGCCTTCGTGTGTCCGCACGCCGGATCTTCATCGGTGGTACGAATTCGGCGTCAACACTATGGCTTCCTCCTTGACCTTTTTAAGCTCTTGTTGGATATTTTCTAAGGAATTGACATGAGGGACAAGCTTTTCCAAGGTATCGGATTTAGCCTGGGAGCGACGATGTATTCTCTGCATTGCAAAAAGTAAGTCAGTTGATTATATGAGAATTAGCAAATCAGGTATGAGGGGTTTCTTCTCACGTTCATCAGTCGAGTGGCTTCATTAAGACTGGCAACGAACAGATCTCGTTCTTCAGCTTTTTTTTGCTTGTTTAATATGATGGTTTGTTTTTTGCCTTCCGCATCGCGCCACTCGATCTTGATTGGAGGCAATGAGTCTTTTGTGGGTTTCAGCCGGAGGATCTCTTCATCTTCTCCAGCTGTTTGTTCTAAGAAAGATATGAAAAATAGAACTTAGGAAGTATGTTCAAGACAAAGATTTAATGATTGGCTGATTTACTTGTTGTCGCTTCAGGATGGTTTTCCTGAGTGGCAGCATCCCTTGTTGATTTCTTCAGTAGTTTATGTTGGATCTTCAACTGGTGTTTCTTGGCTGACTGGAACTTGTTTTTCCTTGTCCGACTGGTTTCCAGTCGGGGGTCCTTGAGCTGATATTTTTTCAGAAGAACCCGACTGGTTTCCAGTCGGGGGCTCTTGGCCAGGAGCAGTCTTACTTGGGAGAGGGGTCTGGACCCTTGTTCTGTGGTCTCTTGATTTTCTGACCTTGCAGCTGGAGTTGTTTTTTTCTGTCTGGCCAGTGGGATCTATGTCCTGAGGTTTTCTACAGAAGATGATACATGGTATTCAGAATGGAGCTAAATAAGTTCTCAATGAGAAGACAATGCAAGTCATGCGATAGATACCTGTTGGATTTTCTAATTTTTGGAGCCGATCTGGTGGATGACCTGGGCAAGCTGATATTGGCTTTAGGCGTTTGGATTTCTTCAGATTCATCATCTGAGTCATCAATGACTAGCTTTCTCTGTTTGCTCACACGTTTGCTGGTTTCTTCAACTGCAGCTGTGGTTCTCTTGTTTTTTGTTTGGGGTTTGATCTTCGGACCGCCAGTCGGTTTCCTAGCAGTCGGCTGGGCCGGCACATCATCATGATAAACCTTGTATGGTTGGGAGATGATCAGAACATTTGCCTGCAAACAATATCTTTTAAGAGACATTAAAGAGCATGATGGGATAAAAGTTATTAAAGTTGTAGAGTTACATACCGGAGGAGGTGGTCGATGAATGTTGTAGGGAAGAACTGGTAATTTGTTGTTGTAGTCAACTATAATCCCAGTGAAAAAGATCTTGTACATTCGGGAGCACAAGACCTGGAAGTTTAATGACTCCCGATGTTCCCGGTTAGGATCACTCTGTCCTTCATATTGGAAGGCTGGCTTGGATCATTCTTTGATGGGAGCCAGTCGGCATTTGATGAAGTGTTGAGTGATCTGTTCTTCTTGGAGTCCCTTATTTTTCATTTTGAGAATTTTTGCCAGAAGATTATTTGCTTCTATCCAGTCTTGACCCTCGGGTAAGACATTCCAGATGGCCCATTGGATTGGTGGAAGGCCGATAAAGTTGGGTAAACTGGAGCAGGATTAGAGATATAGAACCAGTTTGCGTGCTAGCCTTTGTTGGAGGCTTTCAAGGAAAGAGGAAAGTAGTCTTTCAGAGAGTACCGCGGAGTTGAAATCCCGCACCGCCGACAACACAGGGGTTATCTTTGATTGGATGGGCTTTGAGAGAAAACATGCGGCGAAAAAGATTGAAGTGGGTATAGATTCCAAGGAAGGCTTCGCAAACATGGATAAAGATGGCGATGTGTAGTACAGAGTTTGGGTTCAGATGATAAACTTTGATGCCATAATAATCCAGGATGCCACGAGAACTCAGAGGTCGGCAGATTGAATCCACAGTAAAAGAAGTGGGTGAAGACGACAATCTCACCAGTATTTGGAGTCGGGAACTCCTCGCCGTATGCCGGACACTAGCTAATGATCTCTTTCGCTGGAAGGACTCCATCCTTCACCATTTCCTTCAACATTGATTCTTTTACATCAAAGGTCGTCCATTGGTCGAAGGGGATTTCTCTCTCTTCTGCCATGAGCGAGATTTGGGGAGGATCAAGTTTGGAGTTGGAGACTAGATTTTTTGGAGAGAATGAGAGGAACAGGATGAGCGCAGCGGATTTTGATGAGATATAGAATGGTTGTATGAAAGGATTTGGTGGATTTCGTGTTCTAGGTTTCTGCGGAGGTGCTTGTGAACAGGAGCGCGAAAGGGAAATTTTTTAGAAGTTGAAGTGGCGGGAAAGACGACGGCGCTTCAGTGGTTATTTTATTAGGGTATCGGTAGGTTTTCCTTTGTTTGGGCCAAAGCCCATGGGAAGCTTACAGCCCATGATTCAGGTGTGGCTTGTCACGTGTCTCTAGGGACTTAAGCAAATTTGCCTTGGCAATATGCACATGTTCTATTGCTCAATACCTTTAAAATCCTTCCATACAGCAGTTATACAACCTTTTAGGAGTTGGTGCGATGCAATTTGGAAGGTGACAAACAGTAAAGTTTTTTATAATTATCTTGGCAACTTTTCTATAATTTGTTGGAGTTGTTTGGTTCTTATAAAGCAATTGATTTTATATCAATGCTATTTTGCCACCCTGGTGTGCTTTTTTGATTAAGACCAATATTATGGCTTAAGCTGATTATATTTTTGTCATATTATTCAGGCGGTTGGCAAATCTATTTATGGGTTTTATTAACTCGGATTTTATGCCACAAATGCTATATATTCCAGAGGATGGTGGAGTCATATGTACCGGGAGGACTCAGGCATGACAGCATGAGCGTAATATGATATCATTACTCGGGGTTATTATGCACCGTGCCTTATTAGTAAGGTTATGTGCTATATGATTTTTGTGAATTCTTTTGGCTTTGGCTAAGCATTTATTTATATAACATCACTCGGATGGGTGTGATTATTATAGTTCTTGACTATATGCTTAGTTTGTTAAACTAAACACATAGTCGGGGGCTACACCTAATTAGGTGCATCTAGTCGATGCACCTAGGTATATTTTTTATGACTTTTTAGCCTTTCACAACCTTCTTGTTGGATTGGTTAAAGCCCTCGGGAGACCTAGGTAGAGATGATGGAAGCACTCAGCGATGGAGGCACTCGGCTATGCATTAGTTTGGTTCAAGGTGGAGTTATCTTGTCGACTGTGAAGGTCTCAGGGGCTACTGTGGAGATTATGGGTACCATATACCTACACGGCTAGCTTATCCGACTGATTATAGGGGATGGGTTATAGATAAGGATCATGTAATAGGCTTAGGACTTAAGTATTACGTTACCTTGTATATTAAGGAACGGCTTATAGTGCTAAGTCGGAAGTATTATGGGTAATATTAGGAGTCCTATATCGTATATGGTTTGGTCTCCAACTTGTGAGCCTGCCATCTGAACCTATATAAAGGGGGCAGGACGTCCCTTGAGGGATATAGCGGCAATAACAATTAGCTAAGCTTTTCTTCATACACAACTTGATCACGAGATCAATACATAACTCGACGGATACAATCCCCGAAACAGGAGTAGGGTATTGTCTACTAACCCATCGTGTTTGGCACTTGTGTGCTACCCCCTTTTCTTGTTGCCGAAATCAGGTTTCGATAGATACAATTGCTAGGGACAGCGAAACGTAGGACTTACCCCTTCGCCGCGTTAGGTGCCAAGTTTCGCCGGTTGATAAATAAAACCTCAGGAAAGAGGGTGTCGATGCGTCAAGAGTAGTTATATTGATCGAGAGATATCTTACAAAGACCCTGGGTGTACATATTTATACCCACGGGTAGATATTGGACAAGACACAAACTTTCCTAAAGATAAAGTAAAAGGTACAAGTCCTGATTGGATTCTAAACAATCTTTCCTAAAAATAAAAAGAAATTAACTGATTCTGCCTAATTAATAGATAAATTGCCATGCCGCTTCCTCCTTGAACTCGGCCTCTTCTGGATAAGTTTCCTTTAACTGGATAATTTTCTTAACCGTATCCATAAAGAATCCAACTGCTGGCAACTGATAATTCTTATCGACCGATCTCAGGACTCTGAAGCCGATACTGATTCTAGATCGATGATGACTTCAGGGCTTACCAAATTTTGACGTTAACACACGCTCTAAATCCAATTGATAGGATCTGCACTGGAGTTAAGCAGATCTCCTAGGCCGTCGTGTGTCACGACAAATTTGGCGTCAACAATCTTTTCTAGATAAATTTTCATCTACCAATCGGTTCCTTTTCTTAACTGAATGCACTAAAAAATTATATCAAATTTTAGTGTTAACAAAAGACTCATAAAAAATTTATACTAGATATGGTTACAATATAATTATAAAAGGGCAGTCGTCTTAAATATATTATATTTTTATGAAAATGAAAATTATTTCAAGTAAATTTTCAACATGATCACAGGTAAAATTAGTAGATTAGTTTAAAGATGATCGTCTATCATACGCAACTGTATAGATCATTAAATATAGTGCTTGTATGTTCAAAATTATTGGTGATGAGCAAGGCACTATGGTTCAATGGACACAGAGATATAGAGAATTTCACTAAGACTGTGTTCTCGTTTGTTTTCATGCGCAAGTATTTTTTTAAAAAATTATTATATATAAGTTAATTTAAAAATTATATTAATTTATTTTTTAAAATAAACTAATACTTAATCAATCATACGTTAATAAGTCACTCTGTTTTTTTATGTGTTAGAGGAATTAGTTCCCATCCCAGCAACACGAAGGCAACCTAAGAACATAGACGAGGAAGCAAACTTGAGAAAATAAAAAGAACAAAACAGAATAACAAAAAAATATTAAAAAAATCATCCGTCGGTAAAAAATATGATTACAAAAAATATAATTTATCGGTATTTAACAACTAACATGAACCCAATATTTCGTGCATCAACATTAAAAATTTAAAATCTATTATTAAACAATAAGAACGGGTTATAAAATAATAGGCGGGCTTACCGGCACGCAGATTTTCTAGTCACATATAATCACGCATGCATGCTTCATGCTTGCTTAATTTTTATTTCAATGATGGGAACAGAAAACAAGGCAAATCAATTGTCGTGATCATTTGTCCCATCCCTGGAACCCTGGCAATCTTATTCTCATCGTGAGATCGTGTTTGAGCGGAACGTCGTGGTTTTGATGGCCCTTGTCGGCGTGCTCAGCCCAATTGATGAGATTTCAGCCCACATATAGCTAGCGCATCCGGCGGAAAATAGTCCGGCCCATTAACTCGGCGCTGCACCCGTCGCACGGCCCACGCTTCTAATCGGATTTGGACGTCCAACAAACACCGTGAATCCCTCGGTTTCGCGCCAGAAAAGGGATCGGATTCCGACCTCTACACGAACAAGACTATCCAACTATTTAACTCTCACAGCCTTCTCCACCTGCAACTCTCTCTCTCGCGCGCGCGCGGATGGCCACCTTCTCCACCGCCGGCGGCATCGGCATGGACGCGTCGCCCTTCTGGTGTTTCACGTGCAGCCGCCTCCACCGCCCCGATGGCCTCGCCACCTGCCCGAGACGCGCCCCGTGCACCGCGCTCGAGGAAATCGTCGAGGTCATGGACGCCGGCGAGTTCCTCCAGGCGTGCGCCCTGCCCCGTGGTCCGGTCGCCGGCGCCGGCGCCGGCCCCGGGCCGTCAACGCGCCAGCAGCTGCCCGTGATCACGGTGCGCGACGCGGGGCGCACATGCGCGGTGTGCCTCGACGACCTGGAGCCCGGGGGGAGCGCGGTCGTGACGCCGTGCGACCACGCGTACCACCCGCAGTGCATCACGCCGTGGCTCGAGGCGAACGACACCTGCCCGCTCTGCCGCCAGGAGTCGGGGCTCCAGGTCGTCCAGGTCCAGGACAACGGAATGGTGCTCAGCGCCCCGGATGGGCTCGTCCTCTGCGAGCTGATGATGCCAGGCGGCCAAGGCGAGTACCGCCTCGGCCGCCGCGTCGCGGGACGCGTCTTTGCTGTCAGGATCGTCGACGGGGACGGCAAGCTCGTACGTGGCGGCGTGCTGAGTCGGCTAGGGGCCGCTTGCCACCGGTTCGCTGCGGCCGCTGGGAACTTGTTGTCGTTGCGCTATCGGGATTGCGTCATCCCTAACTTCGACTTGCTATAAGCTAGGAGTACAATGCTAGACGCTAGTTCGAGTCTTCGACGACATACCATGTCAAGATAGAAGGAAGAGGTCTTTTTTTTTTGGAACATCTTTTGCAACCACGGAAAACTATTCTAAACTCTAGAGAAGATGTTTACTCGTTGTTTGAATATCAGTCAAATAGTTATAAAAAAATTTAAAAAAATGAGAAGATGTATTAATATGTGATATATCACTGGAGAAAACTTAAAATTCAACTTTTACATGTCGTAACAAAAATACAAATTAAATTATTCACAGTCAAATTTGATTTTTCGTTATGACATGTAGAAGTTGAATTTTAAATTGTATGTTTGTAAAGCGATATATCACATGTTAATTCTAATACATCTTCTTTTTTAAAAAAAATTTTTATAACTATTTAAGTAACATACAAGAAACAAGATGTCCCCTAAATCCACTCTCCAACCACAGCAGACACGCTGTACCACATCTAAAAAAAGGCGTGTCTAGCAAGTGTCTAGCCACGGTTAGGAGAAGAAACTGAAATTCCGACACGTTAAGTTTGGTCTGGCAAGGCGATCGAGCTAGCAAACTAAAACGCTGATCCAGGGATTCTTTCTGCTACCTGTTCAATTACCTCTTCACGTTTATTTTCCACTCCAATCTTCGAGTTGAAGTTGTTTTAGCTTTCTAGCTTAGCAATGCACTCGGTTATGCGATGAAGATCAGTTTGGCAGATCAATTTGTTACAGGTATCTGTACAATTGTAAGTTTGTAATCGATCTTTCCTTATATCTGGCAGATCAATTTTATTCCCAAATCATCTGTACTCTTTATGCATACGCTCTTTGGAGCTAAAACAAGTAGTACGATATGTTATGCAAAACTACTTGGTGAACAGCCAACATGGTCTCTGAGGTTTGTTCTAGGGTCAGTTTAGTCCCTGACATTTCAATTTATCCACACAAGTCATTAAAATCTATCACTTGGCTCATTGTAGTCCTTGGACTCAATGGAAACGAGACACGTAGACGTGTCACATCATCCGTGAATACAAGGGTAATGATTCAATGACTATTATACCCTTATATATACCATAATGAAAAAAATAAAAAAACAAGAATAAAAAATAAGAGTAAAATTCATAAAACTACATGTATTTTAATCAAACTATCACAAAACTACAAATTTTACGTGTTGTTTCACAAAACTACAGATTTAGCATTAAATTTATCGCAAAACTATAGATTTAAGGCTAAGTATAAAAAAACTACAACTTTTAAATTTAAATCCCCAGCACCATTGTAATGCTTGATCTATAAACATTATTGTTTTGTGACTAAATTGGTTATAAACATATAGTTTTATGATAATTTAGTTACTAAATATAGTTTTGTGACACTTCATCTTAAATGTGTGGTTTTGTGATAAATTAGATGTTAAATCTGTAGTTTTGAGATTGTTTGGTCATAGTATCTGTAGTTTTGTGAAATTTACTTAAAAAATAACAATCCAGAAAATTACAATAGAAACAATGTAGGGTCGGCTTGATATTTTTATTTTGGTTTTTTTCTTTCTTATGTAATATCGTGTATATATATAAAGGTATAATGACCATTAAATTATTGCCGTTGCATGTCAGGATGATGTGGCACGTCATGTGGTGTTTTTGTGGGTCCAAAGACTACAATGAGCCAAGTGATAAATTCAATGACTTGTTTGGACAAATTGAAACTGATCCGGAGCAAAACTTCATGTATCATATTAACTATTCACCCAAACTACTTTAGCAGGCTCGCTTGAAATGGAAGGAAAAAAACTTTTTTTCAAGTACTTAAATATTTTGTACAATTTTTTTAGAGTTAATTTTATTTTGGGCCACATTTTATTACCGATGTTTTACTTTGGACCATACTTTAATCAACGTTTTCACTATGGACCATCCTCAACTATTTTATCCATCAACATTCAACTTATCATATGACAAAAAAATGGTCCTACATATAGTTGTGGGAGTTCATTGACAAAGAGGAGTCGACGTATTCGAGATTGTTCATATGATTGAGAAGAGAGTCAGGTGGTCTAAAGTGAAACAAAGGTGAAAATACCCAGTCCAAAGTAAAAACATTAGTTAAAGGGTGATCTAAAGCAAAACATCGGTAATAAAAGATGACCCAAAGTAAAATTTACTCTTGTTTTATTCAAGACTAGTATACAATTGAGCAACATCAAAATACTTGCCCTATAACAACTGATAAAAATTTGAAGTTCTATAAAAAAAATTGTATTCAAGACTAGTATACAATTGAGCAACATAAAAATACTTGCCCTATACAGCTGATAAGGAAAAAAAAACTTTTTTCAAGGACTTAAATATTTCGTACAATTTATTTTATTCAAGACTAGTATATAATTGAGCAAGATAAAAATACTTGCCCTATAACAACTGATAAAAATTGTCAGTCATGGTTAAGGATATCTTCTATACACAAGTTAATAAAATAAGACAATACCATATACCCGACAGTATACGAGAAGGTATCCTTTAATTAAGAAAATACGGCTAATAAAGAAAAAAATTATCTTCCCGAAATAGAAGGTGTTAGATTCCTAGTTGAGAAAGATAGGTGTCAGGGTTACGGATAAGGTATACCTCCTGTCCTTGGGGTTATAAAGTATACGGATACGACATACCCTTAAGTATACAGGAAGGTTACCTTAATATTATGGATTTCGGCTAATACTCAGGGAATTGTATCTTGAATAAAAGGTGTTAGAGTCCTATACGGAGGAGATACAATCTCTGTGATCTCGTATACCGAAAATATTCTTCGAGTTCTATTTGGAGGCCAAGGCAGTATACGGTTTAAATACAAGGCCTCCCAGGGGGTACGAGATCATCGAATCATAGCGCAAGCCATCGCCATAGCAGAAGCAATCCGGAGAACTTTGAAGACAACTCGCCGATTGGATCTCGTCGAGACGTTCTCGTCGGGAATCTCGTCGGTACTTGATACTTTTTGTTGTTCTCTATTGTAATCTAGGTGGTTCTCGTCATAATTTCATATAAACTAGAGTAAGGTTATTACCTTACGAGGGGCTTAAATCAGTATAATCCTTGTCTTTTGTGTGCTTGATGTTATTTCATGTAGATCCTTGTTCCGACGTACCTCAATACCTTTAGAATACGGTCTACGGATATAACCCGTCGACAGTGGCACGCTAGGTAGGGGGACTTGGTGCTCAAGGTTTCGCCGAGATGGCTTCAAGCTCAAGGCCTTCTGACAACAATGTCCTTATTCGTCCTGGACTGGGAGATCCTACCTAGCCGGCGTTTGTTTGGACTCAGGTCGGATCCATCGTCTTTCCCGTCTTCGCCACAACTCCAATCTCACCTTCCCTAATACCAGCTGGGATCGAGAACGAGGCCGCGAGGATGACAGAAAACAACCTTTTGTCAGCTGCTCCTCCTGTCTAGTCAGAAAAGAGGAAGCTGACGACTTCAGCTCCCCAAAAAACTCCTAAAGTAGCCAAGCCCTAGACATCTGTTAAGGGGTTAGGTGCCGACAAGGAAGTCTCCTCCAAACCACCATACCTGGTGTACGATCCACAAGACGTCCCAGCATTTTTTGGTTGAATGTCGGATAATACTTCAAGTGAAGGCTAAACTCGATGCTTGCAAAGATCGAGATAACCAGCACACATCTCCGTACAAGGCATGGTGCCCGATCCACAAATCAAAAAGTCACCCCACCCCTTACCAACTATAAGATCTTCTTGAAGATCACCGGATCCATGGTATGTGTTCCCTACTGTCCGATCCACCAACATCGAGATCAACCTCGAGATGCATCGATGAACGATAGCGAGATAGGAACCCCAGATCGTTTGGTCAGATTCATTGACATCGATCCTTGCGAACCTTTCGTTCTTCATAGCTTAGAATCTTCAGGATCTAACTCCCCACGTAAAGTGAACGTGATCAAAGGGGTCGTCGAGGACGTACGTGAAGAGGGTGAGATTCATTTGGGAGAAGAGTCGCTTGCTCCTACTGCGTCGTCAACCCGTCGAGCTGGTTCGAACTCCTACCGAACACTTCACCATGGTCAACTCGTTATTGAAGCAAACTCCGTTCGATCCAGTAACCTTCCTGAAAGCAGATGACTGGGTCAGACGGATATAGTCAACAATAGCCAACCTCAACTCTACTTTCTTGGCTGCAGCCGGATTGTAGACCCCCGATTTTAGAAATCGGAAATCCTATGTATTCATCCATACCAATCCCTGGATCAGTAGTTGGTACACACATATATAGCCGAATCACAACATATCACAGATGAATTTTGGCTAAAGGGGTTAAGTGCTTACATTAGGGCCAGGCAGGCCAACATCTATCAGAGAACAACAGCGGAAGACAAAGCAATACGAGGGCCTGGTTGACATGCCACAAGCAGTCGACTGGGGAACGAGACCTAGAACGGGACCGCACTCCGATCATCTTGTTAGGTACGCAAGCGTACTAACAAGGGCTTCTCTTCAAACACTCTGCTAAAGATATATATAGAGAGCAACAATGAGTACAAAAGCACTCAGCAAGCCACCACACAAAGAATGCATATGATAGAGGGTATTTCAAGGAGTGGCTTCCGGTTCTTTTGTGTAAAGTAAGTTTTGTAAATCTTTTCACAAGCCTAAGACCTAGCATAGACTGATCAAGTTTTAATACCATAGTTCATTAATCAACGACGGTTCTGTTCACCATCCATTGTGAGCCAAGGATAGCTTCCCGCCATTGTGTCGTCATGGTTTTCTGGGCCTACCCCTTCTCGCTTCTCGAGAAGTTGAACCACCAGCACATAAAAGTCATTATGCACACCCATCCCAACCAGTTTAAGAATTTAGAGTCTAGCCAAGTGTAATACATGTCCTGGTGCTCAACAACCGCGAGCACGGCTATTCGAATAGATTTGATTTACTCACACTACAGTGTATGTACACTTTACCCGTACTCCGTGACTTGCCCAACACATGAGCCGAAGTCCCAACGAATGAGACGCGTCATGGCAAAGCCTTTCAATAACCTCACTTTGGCAGTACCCACTCCATGAACTTACATCCTCATGCACTCTAGGCGTACACGGTTTCTAGCAGTGAGAGGAGTTCTGGCGCTCCCGGGGGGAAGACTCACACATGCATTAAGTTATAATTAAGTTTAGGTTTACACATGGCAGTCCTACCAGTGGTTGCTCCACCGTAGGCCCCGCCTCTCATACACATCAAGAAAACCACTACGCAGGGATACTGCCTCTGCTCGGCTATTTACTCCGCTAGGTCTATGCTCATTCGAGAAGTACGGTTGTACGGGGGTCGTTTCATGCTTAGCTTCATGGCTCGGTCCTTAATTGACCAGGGACGGCACTAGCCTTCACCGGACACCACCCAAGTCATCTAGCTGCCCCAGTCGAAAACAGTTGTTTAGTTTTATTTTCCTTTCACAAATCATGTAATCATTATCATGACAATGTGGCGCTCACGTCTCCACATGCCGCATATCAATTACCTTCCCTAAGGTAATTGCCCAAGCATATAGCCTTTAATAAATATGAGAATGCATGAATCTAAATTAGCATTACTAAGCATTTGTCATAAGTGACTAGGAACATCACACGCATTTATGGGTACAAGGGAATAAGGTAAACAATAATCAAAGGTATGGCATAATAATAAGTAGGGTATTCATCATCGCATTTAAATAATCTAATTAAGTAAATAATCGCATTTAAATAATTCGATTTATTTCTACGAATTTCTAAAATAATCGGCGATGGATTAAACCGATTCAACCCAAATATAAATATGGGTCTAAAATTTAAATTTCCGATTTTCTAAATCCTCTCTCTCTATTTTCCATTTTTTTTCTATTTTCTAATTTTTCCAATTTCCCTTTTCTTTTTTCTCTTTTCTCTCTTTTCTTTTTTTTCTCTTTCTCTCCTGCTACTTCTTCTTCCTTCCTTTATTCTCTTCTGTTCTCTCTTTCTCTCGACCTTCTCTATTTCTTCCCTTTCTTTCTTCACTCTCCCTCGGGCTCTCTTTCTCTCTCACCCAGCGCAGGCGTCGGCACAGCGGAAGGGAGGGGAGGGGTGTCACACCCCGATTTTTGATCGGGATTAAAAATTACCTAATAATACATTTTCCAGAAATTAAATAAAAATTTAAAGTAATTAATCAAATGAAATTAGCAAGGAAATCAAAAATTTCCTTTAAAAATCATGGCCGGAGGCAAGTCACACATTTCCCCTTGAGCATGTTGTACCTATTTTACGAAATGTTTTACGTTTGCAAATAAAGTGCATGTTTTGCTAATTACATGGGAATAGGGTTTACCTATCCGTTCGCTTGTGCCATGTTTACTTGTTAACCGTCCTTTGTTAACCTTGGGTGATAATCTGACTAGCGTAAGTCACTTATGTTGACTTTGCTAGAATTATATATGCTTAGCCATGCTTAATTACCACTAGCTCATTTAATGGGATAATTACACTGTTTACAATTAGCTTCTAACGAGCGGTTCGCTCGAGACACCCGACCATGTTTTATTGGTCGTAATTATCCAACTAAAATATGACCTAATGGTGGGCTGTGGGTGCATGGTTTTGCTGGTCGCACCCATGGCAATTAAGGACCGGTTCATGGGAAACCCTGGAAGAATAACAGTGCTTACCACAAGCAAGAATGGGCAACTGCTGGACTCGTAGTATAGCTCTTTCCTAGCCGACGCTCCCCGGAAAGGGTGGGCGTGATGGAGTCGGTTCGGCCGGGGATATACCGGTTGACGGCTGCCGGATTCACCAAGGCACGAGGGGGGGCTGCCCACTGCCTTTTGAGGGGGTGGGGCGAAACCTGCGGTGTGGTGCGCTTGGTTAGGAGGAGTTATGCGAAAGGTCTTGTCACGATTTCCCCCTTTGCAGTATCGTGGTGATACTTCGGGGCATGGTAACATGTGTGGAATCGTGTCTTGTGGGTACAGTTGCGCACCTCTGATCAGAGTAAAACTATTCGAATAGCCGTGCCCGCGGTTATGGGCGATCGACCAGATTCACCGTGATTAGTCCCACATGTTTAATTAATTTGACTTAATGAACTGGTGTAGTTCAGGTGGAATGGTTGGGCCTGTTCAACGTGGTTGTAGCGTTGTTCAGTGGAGATTTAATATTGCCTTAATTAAACAACTGTTTTACTGTTTTAAAATAAAAAGGTTTTCAACCGCTTTTCTGCAAATAGCCACAAGCCTCCCTTTGTTTCCCCTGTGCATGTCTGCATCGTTGGTGTGGCTTGTTGAGTACGGTGGTTGTACTCAATCTTGCTATTTTTCCCCCTTTTCAGAAGTTTAGTACTTCTGAGTTGAAGATGAAGTTAGAGGACCAAGGCTCAGACCCCAGTTGAGTTTGCCTGTGGAGTGGAGCTGAAGCCCCGCTAGGATCGCCTCTTTCCGCTGCTGTTTTCTTTTTGGTGTGAGGACTAAGTGCCTCTGTTGTAAGTATTTATCGCTTTATTTACGTTTGGATCTGTTTATTGATTTGTCGTTTTGTGTACCCTGGTTGATGCCTGGACAGGGACTTAATACACAAAATGGTCTGGAAATTTGGGAAAATTTCCGGGCGTGACA
>BDMV01000001.1:58599863-58676750 GCA_008326285.1 Oryza officinalis | reverse complement strand
TTAACCTCTGCAGAGGGGGTACACTTTACCCACACGACGTTACTAACCCCGAATCACCCAGCCCGCGACCCTCGGTCACGTCTGGCGACCTTGAGGCTTTCACGACAAGGCATTTCGAAAGCCGACTCAGGGTCATCTTATGCCAACGGGAGGGGTCCCACGGACCAACACCAGGTTAGGTCCCAGACCATACTGTGCCAGGAAGCCCAGGGGTCCTCCTCGACACCACCCCGGCGAATCCACTTGTCCCTTGGCATCAAGATTTCCCTGGCCTAGCTAGTTACTCAGCCAAGGGTTTCCCATATCACCCATGTGGTCGTACTTGACATATGCTCGGATGTAATTCCCAAGGAATCAGTCCTTAGGGCGAGAACGGGCAGACCGTACCTCCAGTACGTCTCCCGCACCACGAGTTTTAGAAACTCACTTTATTTTCAAGGCACCGACCCAAGTGTCGGGTTTTCCAAGCATTTTGTAAACTCAAGTTTTACCCAGTTGATCATTTTAAATTTTGAGGGGAGACTCGATACTCGTATGCGGGGTGCGAATACCAAGACCTCACCTGAAGGGTGACAAGGTGTGTTAGGATATTCAATAATCAAGGAGGTTAAATGCAGCAAGTGTGTAGGGCCTGCCGGCTGTATTACAAACCGAGGCCAAAGTGTCAAGTGTAACCTAAATAATGCATAGTTTGCAAAAGAAAATACTTAATTTCAAATTATAGGTTCAATTGATCAAAGGTGACTTGCCTTGCTCGAGATCTTGAGCTTCCTCCTCGAAATCCGCGCACCGCGGGTCTTCGGGTTCCGAAGCTACACGTGAAACGAGGCGACTCAACACAACGATAAAAGAAAGCCCTATTAATGACCACTAAGTGTGCCATTAGATAGATCTCGATTTTTTAGGAATTTTGGAAGTTGAACAGAGTCAATCGGACGAACGGTTGAGAAGATATGAATTTCCTAAGATTAAATAATTTTCTGTCTAAAGGAAAAGGAATTATTAATTCCCTTGAAAAAGAAAAAGAAAGAGGGACTTGAATTGGACTTTTATTTTGGGCGGCTTGGTGCGGCCCAATGAATTGGCGCGGGCACGGTCGAAAAGATGGGCCGGCGCGCGAGGAAAACAGCCCAAGGCCGAGCGAGGGAGGCCGATGGGCCGAAGGTTGAGTGGTGCGGCCCAACGGGCGAGTGCGGGCACGGCCGAGCGTGCGGGCCAGCGCGTGAAGGGGACAGCCCAAGGCCGGGAGGGAGCGCGCGAGGCGGAGGGGGAGCGACTGGGCCGGAGGCCGAGTGGCACGGCCTGGTCCGGCCTCCCGAGTGACTCGGGGCCGACTGGCCGGACCGAGCGACTCGAGGCCGACTGGACCAGACCGAGTGCGGCCCATGCGCGGGACGGTTCGGTGGACCGAGGTACACCGCGCGGCGCTAGGGCGGGACCCGCCCATCAGCGGCTTGGTCCACGCGGACTGGGCGCACGGAGGGAGGGAGGCAATCGGCGCTCGCGTGGCACCGACGTGGCTGCCACGGAGGCCGGCGGAAGGGGGAAGAAGGGGGCGACGCCGGATCGACGGTGGGCGACGGCGGAGGGGCTCGGGACGGAGCGGTGCGAGCCCGGCGAAGGGGAAAACACCGGAGCGGAGAGGGGAGAGAGGGGGAGCGAGCCAATGGCTCGGATTCGCTGGAGAGGGGCCGGAGGCGGCGGATTGCGGCGGCGGCTGACGCCGGCGAGAAGAGAGGGGAATGGCGCTGGGGTGGAGGGAGAGCGATTCACCGGAGAGGGAGCACCTACGCGGGTCCACGGACGCGTTCCGAGCGTCGGGAGGGGCGGAGCGGCACCGAAGAGGACGGGCGATGGCGCGTGGAGCTCGGCACCGAGCGACGGCGGCGCAGTGAGCAGAGGCGAGCGACGGTGGTGCGGGGGCGGCGCCTAGGGCCCGAACACACGGTGGCGGTGCTACCTAGCGCCTAGGGAAGGGAAGAAACTAAGGGAGACGGGGGAACGGAGGGTTACCGCGAGAGGAGGTCGTCGGGGAAGAA
This sequence comes from Oryza officinalis, assembly GCA_008326285.1. Lineage (NCBI taxonomy): Eukaryota > Viridiplantae > Streptophyta > Magnoliopsida > Poales > Poaceae > Oryza > Oryza officinalis. The sequence goes on along the minus strand of BDMV01000001.1, from coordinate 58,674,711 downwards.
GGCCAATGGCGCGGGGGCGGACTCGGCTCGGCTTCGGGCCGAGGGAGAGGGGAAGAAGGCGGCGCCCGGAGTCCTCTTCGGGCGTCCTCGGCTACGGCGGCGGATGGCGAGGGCAACGGCAGGTATTCGACGGCGGCTTGGGCACGGCCAAGAGGGAGGAGGAGCGGAGGAAGATGGAGGACGAGGTCGGTTGGGCTTAGGTCGGTTTGGGGGCGGAGAGGCGGTTCGGGGGCAAAGCGGAGAAGGGACCGGCGCACGCTAGCGGCCGAACGGCGGCAGGCGGTGACGTCGGCGCCGGTCGGGGAAAAGCAAAAGGAAGGGGGAGGAAAGGGGTACGACCCCTTTGCCGAAACGGCAAGGGCACGCGGAGGGGGAGAGCGGGGAGAGGGAGGGCGAGGGAGTATGGGCCGAAAGAAAAATGGCACAAGGAAAGCGAGGGAGGCAAAGCAGACTTTTTGTGAGAATTTGAATTTGGAGGGATTAGGGTTCGGATTCAAAATCCGATTTCGCGATTTTCTCCGGGATTGAGCTGAGAGGGGAAACACGTGATCCTGGGCACTCGACAAGACACAGCCAAAGAGCAAAATTTTCGCAAATAGAGTTTTTAGGAATTAGGTTTTCCCGCTAACGCCACGACGAAACAGGCGTTACAAACCAACCCCCTAACAAGAATCTCGACCCCGAGATTCGGCACCTAAGGTAGCAGCTCCGGAAACTCGGCACGGAGAAGATCTTCGCGTTCCCAAGTTGCCTCATCCTCTGAGTGGTTACTCCACTGAACCTTGTAAAACTTGACTGTCTTTCTTCGAGTCTGACGTTCAGTCTCCTCAAGAACTCTGATCGGTCTCTCTTTATAGGTCAGGTTCTTCTCTAGTTCAATACTTCCCAAGGGAACCTGTTCCTCTGGAACACGAAGACATTTCTTCAACTGGGACACATGAAACACGTTGTGCACATCTGTCACTCCTTCCGGAAGTTCTAGCTGATAGGCAACTTCGCCGCGTCTGGCGGTGATGAGGTAGGGGCCGATATAGCGAGGAGCTAACTTGCCGGACATCCCAAACCTCTTCAAACCACGGGGTGGAGACACCCGTAGGTACACGTGATCTCCTACCACAAACTCGAGATCATGCCTTTGGTTATCTACATAGTTCTTCTGTCGGGTCTGTGCTGTCTTCAAACGGTCTCGAATCAGCTTGACTTGCTTTTTCGCTTCCTTTAGCACATCAGGACCAAACACTTGCGCTTCGCCTACCCCATTCCAACACAACGGGGTGCGACACTTTCGTCCAAGCAAGGCTTCATTTGGGGACATCTGGATACTGGATTGATAACTGTTGTTGTATGAGAACTCAGCGTAAGGTAGACAGCGATCCCATGTGCCTTCGAAGTCCAAGGCACATGCTCGAAGCATGTCCTCCAAGATCTGGTTAACTCGTTCTGTCTGCCCATCTGTCTGCAGGTGATAGGCGGTGCTGAAATTTAAGTTGGTACCCATTGCCTCGTGCAACTGTTGCCAGAACCTTGAGGTAAACTGAGTGCCTCGATCCGACACGATCTTCTTTGGGCAACCGTATTGGCAAACCATGTGGGTCATATACAGGTCTGCCAACTTTTTCCCGTCGTAGGTGGTCTTCACAGGTACAAAGTGGGCTGCTTTGGTTAAGCGGTCCACGATTACCCAGATGGAGTCATACCCGCTAGGGGTTCTTGGTAAGCCGATGATGAAATCCATGCCGATCTCTTCCCATTTCCACTCGGGAATTCGGAGAGGTTGTAACAAGCCGGCAGGTTTCTGGTGCTCGGCCTTCATTCTTTGGCATATGTCGCATAGGGCTACATATTCGGCAACATCCCGCTTCATTCCAGACCACCAGAAGTATTCCTTGATGTCTTGGTATATTTTGGTACTTTCCGGATGGATGGAGTAAGCCGACTCATGAGCTTCTCTAAGAATGAGGTCCCTTAATTTCTTTTTAGCTAGCACGCAGATGCGGGATCCGAACCAAACAGTACCCTGGTTGTCAGTGGTAAAACCTTTGAGTCTTTTCTTACGGATCTTATCCTTCATCTCTTTTATGATTCGTGTCCCCAAATGAAGCCTTGCTTGGACGAAAGTGTCGCACCCCGTTGTGTTGGAATGGGGTAGGCGAAGCGCAAGTGTTTGGTCCTGATGTGCTAAAGGAAGCGAAAAAGCAAGTCAAGCTGATTCGAGACCGTTTGAAGACAGCACAGACCCGACAGAAGAACTATGTAGATAACCAAAGGCATGATCTCGAGTTTGTGGTAGGAGATCACGTGTACCTACGGGTGTCTCCACCCCGTGGTTTGAAGAGGTTTGGGATGTCCGGCAAGTTAGCTCCTCGCTATATCGGCCCCTACCTCATCACCGCCAGACGCGGCGAAGTTGCCTATCAGCTAGAACTTCCGGAAGGAGTGACAGATGTGCACAACGTGTTTCATGTGTCCCAGTTGAAGAAATGTCTTCGTGTTCCAGAGGAACAGGTTCCCTTGGGAAGTATTGAACTAGAGAAGAACCTGACCTATAAAGAGAGACCGATCAGAGTTCTTGAGGAGACTGAACGTCAGACTCGAAGAAAGACAGTCAAGTTTTACAAGGTTCAGTGGAGTAACCACTCAGAGGATGAGGCAACTTGGGAACGCGAAGATCTTCTCCGTGCCGAGTTTCCGGAGCTGCTACCTTAGGTGCCGAATCTCGGGGTCGAGATTCTTGTTAGGGGGTTGGTTTGTAACGCCTGTTTCGTCGTGGCGTTAGCGGGAAAACCTAATTCCTAAAAACTCTATTTGCGAAAATTTTGCTCTTTGGCTGTGTCTTGTCGAGTGCCCAGGATCACGTGTTTCCCCTCTCAGCTCAATCCCGGAGAAAATCGCGAAATCGGATTTTGAATCCGAACCCTAATCCCTCCAAATTCAAATTCTCACAAAAAGTCTGCTTTGCCTCCCTCGCTTTCCTTGTGCCATTTTTCTTTCGGCCCATACTCCCTCGCCCTCCCTCTCCCCGCTCTCCCCCTCCGCGTGCCCTTGCCGTTTCGGCAAAGGGGTCGTACCCCTTTCCTCCCCCTTCCTTTTGCTTTTCCCCGACCGGCGCCGACGTCACCGCCTGCCGCCGTTCGGCCGCTAGCGTGCGCCGGTCCCTTCTCCGCTTTGCCCCCGAACCGCCTCTCCGCCCCCAAACCGACCTAAGCCCAACCGACCTCGTCCTCCATCTTCCTCCGCTCCTCCTCCCTCTTGGCCGTGCCCAAGCCGCCGTCGAATACCTGCCGTTGCCCTCGCCATCCGCCGCCGTAGCCGAGGACGCCCGAAGAGGACTCCGGGCGCCGCCTTCTTCCCCTCTCCCTCGGCCCGAAGCCGAGCCGAGTCCGCCCCCGCGCCATTGGCCTTCTTCCCCGACGACCTCCTCTCGCGGTAACCCTCCGTTCCCCCGTCTCCCTTAGTTTCTTCCCTTCCCTAGGCGCTAGGTAGCACCGCCACCGTGTGTTCGGGCCCTAGGCGCCGCCCCCGCACCACCGTCGCTCGCCTCTGCTCACTGCGCCGCCGTCGCTCGGTGCCGAGCTCCACGCGCCATCGCCCGTCCTCTTCGGTGCCGCTCCGCCCCTCCCGACGCTCGGAACGCGTCCGTGGACCCGCGTAGGTGCTCCCTCTCCGGTGAATCGCTCTCCCTCCACCCCAGCGCCATTCCCCTCTCTTCTCGCCGGCGTCAGCCGCCGCCGCAATCCGCCGCCTCCGGCCCCTCTCCAGCGAATCCGAGCCATTGGCTCGCTCCCCCTCTCTCCCCTCTCCGCTCCGGTGTTTTCCCCTTCGCCGGGCTCGCACCGCTCCGTCCCGAGCCCCTCCGCCGTCGCCCACCGTCGATCCGGCGTCGCCCCCTTCTTCCCCCTTCCGCCGGCCTCCGTGGCAGCCACGTCGGTGCCACGCGAGCGCCGATTGCCTCCCTCCCTCCGTGCGCCCAGTCCGCGTGGACCAAGCCGCTGATGGGCGGGTCCCGCCCTAGCGCCGCGCGGTGTACCTCGGTCCACCGAACCGTCCCGCGCATGGGCCGCACTCGGTCTGGTCCAGTCGGCCTCGAGTCGCTCGGTCCGGCCAGTCGGCCCCGAGTCACTCGGGAGGCCGGACCAGGCCGTGCCACTCGGCCTCCGGCCCAGTCGCTCCCCCTCCGCCTCGCGCGCTCCCTCCCGGCCTTGGGCTGTCCCCTTCACGCGCTGGCCCGCACGCTCGGCCGTGCCCGCACTCGCCCGTTGGGCCGCACCACTCAACCTTCGGCCCATCGGCCTCCCTCGCTCGGCCTTGGGCTGTTTTCCTCGCGCGCCGGCCCATCTTTTCGACCGTGCCCGCGCCAATTCATTGGGCCGCACCAAGCCGCCCAAAATAAAAGTCCAATTCAAGTCCCTCTTTCTTTTTCTTTTTCAAGGGAATTAATAATTCCTTTTCCTTTAGACAGAAAATTATTTAATCTTAGGAAATTCATATCTTCTCAACCGTTCGTCCGATTGACTCTGTTCAACTTCCAAAATTCCTAAAAAATCGAGATCTATCTAATGGCACACTTAGTGGTCATTAATAGGGCTTTCTTTTATCGTTGTGTTGAGTCGCCTCGTTTCACGTGTAGCTTCGGAACCCGAAGACCCGCGGTGCGCGGATTTCGAGGAGGAAGCTCAAGATCTCGAGCAAGGCAAGTCACCTTTGATCAATTGAACCTATAATTTGAAATTAAGTATTTTCTTTTGCAAACTATGCATTATTTAGGTTACACTTGACACTTTGGCCTCGGTTTGTAATACAGCCGGCAGGCCCTACACACTTGCTGCATTTAACCTCCTTGATTATTGAATATCCTAACACACCTTGTCACCCTTCAGGTGAGGTCTTGGTATTCGCACCCCGCATACGAGTATCGAGTCTCCCCTCAAAATTTAAAATGATCAACTGGGTAAAACTTGAGTTTACAAAATGCTTGGAAAACCCGACACTTGGGTCGGTGCCTTGAAAATAAAGTGAGTTTCTAAAACTCGTGGTGCGGGAGACGTACTGGAGGTACGGTCTGCCCGTTCTCGCCCTAAGGACTGATTCCTTGGGAATTACATCCGAGCATATGTCAAGTACGACCACATGGGTGATATGGGAAACCCTTGGCTGAGTAACTAGCTAGGCCAGGGAAATCTTGATGCCAAGGGACAAGTGGATTCGCCGGGGTGGTGTCGAGGAGGACCCCTGGGCTTCCTGGCACAGTATGGTCTGGGACCTAACCTGGTGTTGGTCCGTGGGACCCCTCCCGTTGGCATAAGATGACCCTGAGTCGGCTTTCGAAATGCCTTGTCGTGAAAGCCTCAAGGTCGCCAGACGTGACTGTGAGGCACAGGCTGGGTGACCCGGGGTTAGTAACGTCGTGTGGGTAAAGTGTAACCCCTCTGCAGAGGTTAACAACTGTTCGAACAGCCGTGCCCACGGTTATGGGCGGATGTGAGGTGATTCCTTAGCGTAGTTTTGTTGACTACTTTGTGAACTGTTGTTAGTGTGAGAAATCCTGTTTAGTGCTTGAGGTGTGGCTGTTGGTACAGCCGGTGTCGGTGAACGATTGACAGGGAGCCTCTCGTGCCGACGTGCTTGACTCGTGGCTGTTGGTACAGCCGGTGTCGATGAACGATTGGCAGGGAGCCTCTCGTGCCGACGTGCTTGACTTGTGGCTGCTGGTGCAGCCGGTGTCGGTGAGCGATTGGCAGGGAGCCTTTCGTACCGACAAGAATCAATCCATACAATTCCACTGGTCCGGCCGAATGGGACGCACTTTCTCGTCCGTGTCGTTGAGAAGCACTCACTTAGTGGTTTGCGAAAGTTTTAAACTAAAATCGAATGTAAAAAGTAACTGGCTCTCCTTTGAAGTTTGCATCAAACACCTAATTCCCTTGACTTGCTGAGTACTCCCGTACTCACCCTTGCTCTATATAAATAACCCCCCCAGTTCTAGAAGACGAAGAAGTGGACCCAGCTGAAGAAGAGTTCTTCCAGGAGCAAGCAGACTACGAGCTGTAGTAGGGTTTCGGCCTTTCCCCAATGCTTTGCTTGTGGCTTAGGGTTGTCTCTGCCTTTCCGCTTTCGCCTTTTGTAATGCTGTTGTGAACTCGGGGTCTGTCCGCAGTTCCAACCTTGATTGTAATTCTACTCTTAATAAAAAGACCGCTGTTGTTGTGATGTTCTATCTTCCTGTTGTACCAGCACTATTTTCTGAGACTGGTACAGGTATACAGGTTAATTTGGATCGCCTTACTCTGGCCGCCGTTTGGGGCTAGTTGGGACGTGACATTTAGTTGTGTCATCTAGATTTTCGAACTTGCTAAAGTGTGCCACTCCAGTCCCAAAATGCCACAACTCCTCCATGATCCTACATGACGTTTACGTGGCATGTCAAATAACTTTTTTTTATATAATAACATACAAGAAAATAGAGGGATATTCTCTTGAGGGATCAAAGGAGTCACTAATATGAAGGTATTGTTTTGTCTTAGTTCTTAGCAAATTTTAGTATACGATTTGTAAGTGGTAGGTTATGGTCTTCTTTAGCACAACTCTGAATCTAAGATTTTATAGAGCGAGGTTTTCTAACTCACAAATCCATGCATATAGGTTTGCGATTATGTTGGTAATATTTGAATAAATCATTTTGTTCCTATTTTGTATGTAATTTAAAATTTTAATCTACTATAATTTAACATACAAATTTTAAATCCAATGTAGATTTAAGATCTAAAACTATGCCAAACATGACATATGTAACTACCAATTTTTTGTATATTTGTAAATCCTTGATAATGGATGAAAAAGAGAAAAAATCAAAAGGAAGTGTGGAAAAATGACAAGAAGATATCGCAACATCAATTTGAAAGAGATGATAGAAGCGGGAGTTCATTTTAATCATGATATTAAGAAATGGAATCCTAAAATGTCCCCGTACATCTCGGCAAAGCGTAAAGGTACTCATATTACAAATCTCGCTAGAACCACCCGTTTTTCATCAGAAGCTTGTGATTTAGTTTTTGATGTAGCAAGTCAGGGAAAAAGCTTTTTAATTATTGGTACCAAAAAAAGAGGAACGAATTTAGTAGCATCAGCTGCAATAAGGGCTCGTTGTCATTATGTTAGTAAAAAGTGGTTCAATGCTATGTTAACGAATTGGTCGATTACTAAAACTAGACTTTCTCAATTTAGAGACTTAAGAGCAGAAGAAAAGATGAAAAGATTCGCCATCTCCCAAAAAGAGATCCTATCTAATTTATCACCGTATTAAAGTTTGACTAGTTTTGGCAACAAATCAAACAGGCCCTGGAAAACATAGTGACCGGGGAGACCCACTCACCCACAGCCGCAGGCTCGCAGCATCATGGGTTGCACACAGAGCAAAATGCCATTGTTCCCCAAAACCAAGACCTCGAATTCCTCCTCCTCCACCGCCGCCGCCGGGGTCTGTCGCCGGCCCTGCGCTCGCTCCGACCTTACAACCCCACAACCCTACGACGACTGAGATGGCCATCGCCGCAGCTGGCGAAGCAGATGCCGAGGCTGTCACCGGCCATCTCGCCGACGCCAAGACCCCGCCGACCATCACCAGTGACGACAAGACGCCGTCGACCGTCACCGGCGACAAGATCACCGTCACCGGCGCCGAGACGGAGGACTTCGTTCGGGGAGACGCCATCTACGACACCTCCGATGTGGCCAGCGACTCATCCTTCCCCGAGAGTCCCTCCGACGTTCGCCCGCCGGCGCGCGACTGGGTCGACGACGGCCGCTCGGGCTCGGCGATGATCCGGTCCGGAGGTCCCAGAGTACTCACCAGTCTCTCCGATGAAGGCAGTGATCTGATTGGAGCTCGCGTGTGCTTCATCTCCATCCTATTCCTCTCATGCTCGCCGCCGCTGCTGCGGCGCCGCCACTCCGGCGAGCCGCTGGCCCACCTGTGGAGATCGCCCTCCTCATGTCCGCCTACCTCTTCTTCTTGATCTCCATCCTCTCTCGGACAATGCGTCCACCACCGTCTTCGTCCACATCTCCTATGGCGTCCTGCTGGCCATCTCTGCTGGCACATTCGCCGGCCCCATCGCCGGATTCGCTGTCATGCACCTCGCGACAGGCTGGACGGCCGGCCTGCTCGGATACACCTTCGCCGAGCACCTGCAGCATTGGCCGGGAAACGGCGGCCAAGCGCATGGCTCCCCCCACCTTCTCGACCGAGGAGGAGAAGAGCTCCTTCGAGATATATCGTAGTGGTGTTGTTACCTTTGCTGTTTTCTCTTTGCTTGTGGCTACGGCCATGGCTCTGCTAGTGAAGGTGCCTCCTCATGATCTGTCCCTGCTCATGATCAGTCTCTCGGTTCTGGAAGGGACAACCATCTACTGCTGGACGGTTTTCGTTGCAAAGTTTGCACTGTTTGAAGCCCTCGTCATGGTTGATCAGCTTGGCTGCATGATGTTCTACATTGGCACATTTCTGTTGGTGAGCTTCCTTGTATGTCGCATGAGCTATCTTGTTTTGGCTGGCGATGCCATTGTTGGGGCTATGTTTTTCTGGTTCTTGATGACGACCACGGCTGGATTGATTGGCTACATGCTCTCCGTGCGTGCTCAATACAACTAGATGGTCCTGTCAAGGTAAACAGCAAACTAATTGCATGTGTTTGCTTCTAGTATAAACAATCTGTTTATAAAATAACTAGGAATTGTCTTTACACGGAGCTAGATAATTCATGTAAAGTTAGATTTACCATATAACTCCAAAATTTTATTTTTATAAAAACCGTTATATGTATAAGTATATTTGGATTTCATATACTACTATTAGCTTCTATTTCTATAAGATCTGGATCTTATATACAACTCATGGATTCTATTTCTATACGTTTAGATTTCACATACAACTCTTAACTTTTATACTTTCATAGAATTCTATATATATAATTGTATTGTATATGCAACTGTAACAAATTTACATGTTATAATCTGGACCCAACATGATCTAATGGTTAAGATCTATTTTTTTTTGGATTAATGTGAGAATTTCTAGTTTTCATAGCGAATACGGTGCCTCTTTTCAAAATTTTCTTAATAATAACAATATACAATTTAATTTTCATTATGCTTTAATTTGCAGCATTGCATGATTTGTAGGTGGCCAGGAGTTGTTTTGGCGCCATTTTTGGATTTTTTTTCTATATTTTGGAGTGGCAACCAATCAAAGCCCCCACAAATCCAAAATATTCTTATTCAATATCTTAATTCCTAGATCTTCCTTAAAATTCTAAATATGAAATTTTTCCAAAAAAAACCCCAATCTTTAAATTTTTCCCCTTTCCTTCCTTTTTCCTCTTTTCTGTTTCCTTTTATGCCTCCTCTTTTTCCTTTTTCTTTCCTCTCCTCCGACGGTAGGCCGAAGCCTCTCCGCCGCCACGAGCAGTTCCTAGCTCCTCCAGTATAAAACCCGCCACCCCGCCGCGGCTATCGTGGTCTTTTGCCTGCCCTGCTGTCGCTCCGACTTTACAACCTCACAACCCTACGACTGAGATGGCCATCGCCGCGGATGGCGAAGCAGACGCCGAGGCTGTGGCCGGCCACCTCGTCGACGCCAAGCCCACATCGACCATCACCAGTGACAAGACCCCGTCGACCGTCACCGGCGCCGAGAAAGAAGACTTCTTGCGGGGAGACGCCATCAACGACACCACCGATGTGGCGAGCGACTCATCCTCCCCCGACAATCCCTCCGAAATTCGGCCGCCGTCGCGCCACTCGGACGGTGCTCGGGCTCGGCGACGATCTCCCCGGCGAGCCGGCCCGGAGGCCGCAGAGTCACCACTGTCTACAATGAAGCCTCCAATCGAATTGGAGCTTGGATTATCTTGATCTCATGCCCGTTCCTCGTATGCTCCCCGCCGCTGCTCCGCCGCCACTCCGGCGACCCGATGGCCCTCCTGTGGACGATCGCCCTCCTCATGTCCGCCTACCTCTTCTTCTTGATCTCCAGCCTCTCGCGCACAATGCGTCCCTCCACCGTCTTCTTCCACATCTCCTACGGCGTCTTTGTGGCCATCGCTGCCGACAGGTTCGCTGGCCCCGACATCGGGTTCGCCGTCATGCACCTCGCAACAGGCTGGACGGCTGGCCTGCTGGGGTACGCCTACGCCGAACACCTGCAGCACATTGGCAAGGAGACATCGGCCAAGAACATGGCTCCCCCAACCTTCTTGACCGAGGAGGAGATGTCCTTCAAGATGCATCGTCGTAGTGTTGCAGCCTTGTTTACCTTGCTCTCTTTAGCTGCGGCAACTGCCGGAGCTCTGCTGGTGACAAGATGCCTCCTCCTGCGCTGTCCCTGCTCGTCACCATTCTCTCGATTCTGGAAGGGATTGCCCATCTACTGCTGGGCGATTTTCACTGCTAAGTTTTTACTGTTTGAAGCCTTCGTCTCGGTTCATCAGCTTGGCTACATGTTGTGCTATATTGGCCCGTATCTGCTGCTGAGCTCCCTTCTATGTGTGCCGCTGAGCTGCCTTGTCTTTGCTGGCGATGCCATCGGGGCAATGTTTTTCTGGTTCGTGATGATGGCCATGGCTGGATTGCTTGGCTACATGCTCTCTGTGCGTGCTCAATACAACAAGATGGTGCTGTCAAGGTAAATAACAAACTAAATGCATGTGTGTTTGCTTCTAGCATAATTAAGCGATCTGTTTGTAAAATAATTACTTGAGAAGCTGCATAACTATGCAAATTAATCTTCATTAAACTTTTCATGAGCATGGCATGATTTGTATGCGACCGGGAGTTGTTTGGCACATTGTGCGTAGATTTTTTTAAAATTTTTTGATGACTATTTAGGTGACGTACACAAAATGAGAGGATATCCACTCGAGAGATGAAAACCTTTTCTCGGGTAGATTGTAGTTTGTTTGATAGATCCATAGTGCTGCCACATACCAATCTTGTTTAGTTTGTAACTTAAATGTGTTCCCAAATACTTGCAGATTACTCATTCTGAGGTTCCAAATAACGTTTAGTTGTTGTCCATGTTTTACTTCGCTATCTGAATTTGTGACATATTTATTGGATTCAGGCTGCCGGTGGAGCTGAGCAGAGATGGGGATGGCCTTGGTTCTGCAGAGATGGTAAGACACTGACACCACCGATGTGCCGAGCGACTCATGCTTCCCCGAGAGTCCCTCCGACGTTCACCCTCCGGCGCGCGACCCGGTCGGCAGGGCCGGCCCTGGGGCAGGGCGGGCAGTGCCACCGCCCTAGGCCCCAAAGTTCAGGGCCCCCCAGCCATATACAGTTACATACATATATGTAGTTTGGTCATATACTTAGAGCAGGAACAAGCAGTTTAGTTGGCGATACTGCATGCATGCATGCAGGCTAATGTGCTGAATTGGCAAAGAAATTAGGAGAGAGAGAGTCTGAGCCGGCGACTAAATAATTGCCGGCTGCATGCAAGCTCCAATACAAGACAAATAGTAGGTGCATCACTAGACAAAACTAGCAGCAGCTTTCATTGGGCTCTCCGTGGTCTGCTCCCTTCCCGAGGAGAACGAGTGGACAGATAATTTGAAGAGAAGAAGGAAGAGAATGACTAGATAAAATAACATATTAAAAAATCAAGAATGAATGCATAAAAATTTGTGTGTAGGTGATCAAATAGCTAGCTATTGTATGTATACTATTTCTATTAGTTAATTTTACTAGTGATACGGAGATTTTTGGAGTCAACAGCAGGCTGTATTATTGGACTTGCTCTTATAGACTCTTATAGGACGTTTGTTTTGTGTTATATTTATTAAGCTGTTTTGAAATCACGTTATTAATTAATTCTATCATGATGTCTACTATGGCCTACGTTTAAATAGTACTGAACACAAAACCAAATAAATAGCACTCTTACCAGATATTGATGGTAAGGACCTTTTGAATCAAAGGATTTTACGTAGGAATTACATAGGATTCAAATATTACATGATTTTTTTCTATGTAGCCATTTGATTCAAAAGATTGAGACTTTCCAAATCCTATGAAATTTCTATGGAATGGCTCATTGCATATAGATTTTGAAGGAAACTTAGCAAGAGCTTCAACTTTTTGGAAAATTTTCATGGAGTCTATCTCTTTCATCCGATTCCTGTGTTTTTCTTGATGTCCAATCAAACGGTCACTCCTATGTTTTTTTGTGTTTTATAATCATTTATTTTACACTTGTATTCCTGTCAGAATCTTGTGTTTTTTTTATTCCTTCATTTTTTTCAATCCTGCGATTCAAAGAGGCCCTAATTAAGGGCCCAGTTCTTTTCTTCAACTCAAAACTTCAACTTTCTCGTTTTTCGTTAGCACGCTTTTCAAACTGTTAATCAATATGATTTTTTGCAAAAAAAATTACCATATAAAAGTTGTTTAAAACAATCAAATAAATTTATTTTTCATGTTTATAATAATTAATACTTAATTAATCATGTGCTAATGAGATTTCTCGTTTTGCACGCGCTAAACATCTCTCTCCAAAAGGAGAGAATGAACACAGCAGTATATCTATAGCACAATCTTCCTAGTTTATTTGTTCATCTTAGTCATTGCACAAATTTTTAACAAATGACGTGTTTTAAAATATTTAGCAGCCATATAAGATATTATAAACTTGAGAAGTTTGGCTTTGATGAATTCTTTTTATAGTATTTTGGTTTTCTTTTAATTATCACCTAATTTAATGATGTGTACGGTTAAACATTTCTTTCTTTTTAAAATAAAAACTCATTCACTATGATACAAATCCTAGTGTCAATAAATATTATGCATATAAAAATATATCATGATTCGAGGCTATAAAAGTGCCCTTGGACTATGTTCGGCATATGTTAAGAAGTAAACTCATGGCTACATGTGCATGTATGATAGTGTGTATACGTGTGCGTCTTTCATATAATTGAAAAGAGATACACACTACTCCTTTCATTTCAAAATATAAGTCACAACTCTTTTTTTCACATATTTCATAATACAAAACATGCATACATGCAAGCAATTAACTAGTACCTTATCTTCACTAAATTATTGTTTGTAAATCATTCACCCTCAAGATCTCTAATTTTATTTGGTGCATGTATTGTATTTATTATGATGATCCAATCAATGAGATGATAATAATTGTTTCTTGGTCTTTGGGTTAAAATTAGTTGTGTCTTAGGAAGTAACATTGTAGGGCCTTTGTTTTCTTTGTTTTCTTACTCGCTCTGCCCCCTAAAATTTCAGGACCGACCCTGCCGGTCGGCGACGGCGACCGCTCGGGCACGGCGAAGATCTTTCTGCCGGCTAGCCGGCCCGGAGATCCCTACCCAGAGTCACCAGTCTCTCCGATGAAGGCAATACTGATCACATTATACCTCGTATTATCTTGATCTCGTGCCTGTTCCTCGTATGCTCCCCGCCGCTGCTGCGCCGCCACTCCGGCGAGCCGGAGCCGCTGGCCTCCTGTGGACGATCGCCCTCCTCATCTCCGCCTACCTCTTCTTCTTGATCTTCACCCTCTCGCGGACAATCCGTCCCTCCACCGGCTTCTTCCACATCTCCTACGGCGTCCTTCTGGCCGACGCCGCCGAAACGCTTGCTGGCCCCGGCATCAGATTTGCCGTCATGCACCTCGCCACAGGCTGGACGGCCGGCCTGCTCGGGTACGCCTACGCCGAGCACCTGCAGCACATTGGCACGGAGACGGCGGCCATGCGCGTGGCTCCCTCAACCTTCTTGAGCGAGGAGGAAACGTCCTTCAAGACAAATCGTGGTGGTAAAGCTGCCGTCTTTGGTTTGATCTCTCTGCTGATGGTTACGCCCGTAGCTCTGCTAGTGAGGCCGCTTCCTCTTGATCTGCTGCCTATTCTCGTGGCATTTTTTAAGATTCTGGAGGGGACTGCCATCTACTTCTGGGTTGCTTTCGTTGCTAAGTTTGTACTTTTTGAAGCCCTCCTGTCCGTTGACCAGCTTGACTACATAGCCCGTGTTTAGATTCAAAAAATTTTAAAAAAAAAGTCACATCAGGTCATATTAAATATACGGACACACATTTGAAGTATTAAATATAGTCTAATAACAAAACAAATTACAGATTCCGCCTGTAAACTGCGAGACGAATCTTTTGAGCCTAATTAATCCGTCATTAGCAAATATTTACTGTAGCACCACATTGTCAAATCATGATGCAATTAGGCTCAAAAGATTCGTCTCGTAATTTACACGCAAACTGTGTAATTAGTTTTTTTTCGTTCACATTTAATACTTCATGCATGTGTCCAAACATTCGATGGGATGGATTTTGAAGTTTGAAGTTTGAAACTAAACAGGGCCATAATATTGTGCTATATTGTCCCATATCTGGCGATGAGCTTCCTTCTGCTTATGCTGCTGACTGGCCTTGTCTTTGCTGGCGCTACCATTGGGGATATGTTTTTGTGGTGCTTGATGCTGGCCGTGGCTGGATTGCTTGGCTACTTGCTCTGTGTGCATGCTCAATACAACAAGATGATGCTGTCAAGGTAAACTACAAACTAATTGCATGTGTTTGCTTCGAGAGCATAAACTACAATCTGTTTGTAAAATGATTCATCAAAGAAGCTACCCATATAACAATGCAGATTATTTTTTATTATATTTTGTAGCATGGCATGATTTGTAGGTGGCCAGGAGTTCTTTTTGGCGCCATTTGGAGCCCATGTTCTTTTGGTTCGTGATTATGGCCATGGCTGGATTGCTTGGCTACATCTTCTCTGTGCGTGCACAATACAACACGATGATGCTGTCACTAGTGCAGATCCTCTCATCTGTGACGGGCTGTAATATAACTGGATTTTGCGGTCCGTCACAAAGAAAACATCTCAAACGGGCCTAAAAAGAGGCCGATTGAGATATGGTCGGAGAGACATGTTAAATGTGCATAGAACTGAAGCCCGTCACGGATGACACCTATCTGTGACGGGCCTAAACTAGAGCCCGATTGAGATAGCCTTAAATATCTCAATCGGGCCGTAGTTGGAGCCCGTCACAGATGACAATCATCTGTGACGGGCCCCGAATTAAGGCCCGATTGAGATTACCTTAAATATCTCATCGGGCTGTAATTGCAGCCCGTCACAGATGACAATCATCTGTGACGGGCGCCATCTTGATGCCCGTTTAAGATATCTACAAAGCCCGTCACGGATGGCACTCCTCTGTGACGGGCTTTTTTTTTAGGCCCGATAAAGATACCTGATATGCCCGATAGTTAGTGCACACTATAAATATCCGCAACCGCCAGAGTATCTGTATCCCACTATTCACAAATCTGGTGGGAGGTTGGAGGGGGCGAAATTTTTTTTTTCCCAAAGAAAACAGTCATAAGGTAAATAACAAATAATAATCATTAATTTAGAAAATTCATCAATTCTTATGAATTTAGCAGTATTTATCTTATAAGATGTTTCTCTGATTCTTTTTTCATTTCTGTAGAGATGGATCGAAGTTGGATGTATGCGAAATCTGTGAAACGTCATAGTCAAGAGTATAGAAATGGGGTATTAAATTTTATTAACGTCGCGGAGGAGGATAGGAAAAGAAGAAACAGCGATTACATGTGTTGTCCATGTGCAGATTGCAAGAATGAAAATATGTTTGATAGCCGAATGGACGTACACGCTCATCTGATACAACGAGGATTCATGGAGGGCTACACATGTTGGGTTAAGCATGGAGAGCAGGAATCAGGAAGTGATGCTGCTGCAAATAGTACTGGTGCACAAAATCATGAAGATGAAGATGAGCATGACATGTTTGTACCTTCTCCACTAGGCGGTGAAATGGTTGATGTTGATCATGATCTGCTGCAAGACATGTTACGTGACGTTGAGGATCCAGCTTACAACGAGAGAGATTCCGTAAAGTTCAGCAGGTTGGTCAGTGACTCGCAGACGCCTCTGTACGCCGGATGCAAAGCAAAGCAGACCAAATTATCAGCTACCTTGGACCTAATGAAACTGAAGGCAAGTAGTGGATGGACAGACAAGAGTTTCACAGAGCTTTTGGGAATTTTGAAGGCCATGCTGCCTGATGGGAACACATTGCCCGAGACAACATATGAAGCAAAGCAGGTTTTGTGTCCCCTGGGGTTAGAGGTCCGTAGAATTCACGCTTGTCCAAACGACTGCATATTGTACCACAAGCAATATGCGGAGTTAGATGCTTGTCCTGTATGCAAGGCCTCACGATACAAGCGTAAGAAAAGTCGGGACGAAGGAAAAAAATCAAAACGGGGTGGTCCCGCGAAGGTTGTGTGGTATCTACCTATCATTGATCGTTTCAAAAGAATATTTGCAAACCCCAAGGAGGCAAATTTAGTACGTTGGCATGCCACGGAGAGAAGGAACGACGGTATGCTAAGACACCCAGCGGATTCGATTCAATGGAGGAATATCGATCGAAAACACAAAGACTTTGCTGCCGACCCCAGAAACATGAGGCTATGTCTGTGTACAGATGGCATGAATCCTTTTGGAGACATGAGTAGTACTCACAGCACCTGGCCAGTTCTTATTTCAAACTTTAACCTACCGCCATGGTTGTGCTTTAAAAGAAAATATATTATGCTGTGTTTGCTAATCCAAGGACCGAAACAACCGGGCAATGATATCGATGTGTTCTTGGAGCCTGTTATGGACGATCTTGAGATGCTCTGGAAAGAAGGTGTGGAAACTTGGGATGCATATGGTCAGGAGAATTTCAAGCTACGAGTTCTACTGTTCTGCACCATTAATGACTATCCCGCCCTCGGTAATCTTTCTGGCCAAACCGTAAAAGGAAAGAAAGCATGCTCCGACTGCATGGAACATACACGCAGCCGGTGGTTGAAGAAATCACGAAAGATGGTTTATATGGGTCATAGGAGGTGGCTCCCGCTACGTCACGCATTTCGAAGGAAGAAGAATATTTTCAACGGTAAGAGAGAACTTCAGCCTGCTCCCAAGGATTTGTCCGGAGATGAGGTCCACAACTTGGTCAAGGACATTACCAACGAGTTTGGGAAGAAAAGAAAACGTAGTCAGGCAAAGGACAAGGGTATGTGGAAGAAAAAGTCAATATTTTGGCGATTACCTTACTGGAAAGATCTTGAGGTCCGTCATTGCATTGATCTCATGCATGTAGAAAAGAATGTGTGTGAGAGTTTGGTTGGCCTGCTGCTGAATATTCCCGGCAAAACAAAGGACGGGTTGAACGCGCGCCTTGATTTCAGTGAAATGAACATTCGTAGTGAACTCCAGCCCGTAACAAATGCTGAGACAGGTAGAGTGTACCTCCCTCCAGCTTGCCACACACTGTCGAAGGATGAGAAGATCGCAATGTTATCATGCCTGAAAGATATTAAAGTTCCATCGGGCTATTCAGCGAGGATTAGTAAGTACGTCAAATCGGAAGACCTAAAACTGGTTGGAATGAAGTCGCACGATTGCCACGTGCTAATCACACAAATCTTGCCAGTTGCTATCAGAGGCATTCTTCCACCGAAAGTCCGTCATACAATCCAACGTCTGTGCGCCTTTTTCAATGCCATCGGACAGAAAGTTATAGATCCCGAAGATCTAGATGGGTTGCAGACCGATATTGTCAATACCCTCTGCCACATGGAGATGTTTTTTCCACTGTCTTTCTTTGATATCATGGTTCATCTCCCTGTTCATCTTGTGAAGCAAACAAAATTATGTGGCCCGGCTTTTCTAAGAGAAATGTACCCGTTCGAGAGGTACATGGGAGTTCTGAAGGCATACGTTCGGAACAGAGCAAAACCGGAGGGGAGCATCATTGAAGGCTACACGACCGAGGAGGTCATTGAGTTCTGCGTGCATTACATGTCCGAGGCCGAGCCTATCGGAGTTCCAGCGTCTCGTCACGAAGGAAGGTTGTCAGGTGCTGGCACAATCGGGAGGAAAAGATTTAGGCCCGATCAAGCTTCCTACGGGCAGGCTCATTTTGCTGTGCTCCAACATATGGCAGAAGTTAGCCCATACTTTGAGGAGCACTTAGCCAAAATCCGGCAGGAGAACACGGGTCGATCTGAGACGTGGATTAACAGAGAACATAACTCTCGGTTCAACGCATGGTTCAAGAATCGTGTCACCATGTCGACGGATATCCCAAATGAGACTGTACAGTTGTTGGGAATGGGACCGTGTTGGGCCATAGACACATGGCAAGGATACGATATTAATGGATATACATTTTACACCGTCCAGCAAGATGACAAAAGCACAGTGCAAAACAGCGGAGTCCGTATAGATGCCTTCCAGGATCAAGTGGGGTCGAACACATACTACGGCCGCATTGAGGAGATCTGGGAGCTGAACTACGTGAAGTTCAAGGTTCCTTTGTTTCGATGCCGTTGGGTCAATATACGCACTGGTGTTAAAGTCGATAAGGAAGGCTTCACTTTAGTAGATCTATCCAAGGTTGGATACGCCGACGAACCATTCGTACTTGCGAAACAGGTCGAGCAAATTTTCTACATAAAGGACCCCGCGAACAAGAAGATGCACATCGTGAGGGATGGCAAGCGCCGAATTGTTGGTGTTGACAACGTCGTCGACGAAGAAGAATACAACCAGAATCTTCATGTACGACCTCAAATTGACCTTGACGATGATCCACAAGAGCCTGTGGCATATACTCGATCAGATCATACGGAAGGCATAACCTTGTGACCCAACCCGTTGTACACATGAAGTATTTTGTATTAGTAAAAAAAGCTTAGGTAAATTGGTGCAACTTGTAATAATTTTTATTGCGAATTTAGTGAATTATTGTACTTAACTTAATTATTTGGGATAATAAGTTGATTATTGTGAGTAATGAAAAATTTGTGAACTTTCATTGTGAAGTATTTTTTTGCTGTTATTTATTTAAAGTTCAGGTCAATGATGAACAGGAGTCAAATCTCATCCGTGACGGGCTCTAGTGTACGCCCGATAGAGATGACGTCTTCTCTATCGAGCCTGCACTACGGCCCGTCACGGATGACAGCATCCGTGACGGGCCATAATTTAATGTCCGATAGAGATGTCATAATCTCTATCGGGCTTTAAATTAGGGCCCGACACGGATGCTATCATCCGTTACGGGCCCTAGTGTAGGCCCGATAGAGAAGACGTCATCTCTATCGGGCGTACACTAGAGCCCGTCACGGATGAGTCATCCGTGTCGGGCTTTTATTTACGCCCGATTGAGATGTCACAGAACACTGCATCTTCATCTGGATCTGGATCGAAAATTTTTCTAAGTCACAGAACCCTAGCAGAGGCCACTGCGAACTGAGAGCACGAAATTTTTTCTAAGTCAGAGAACCCTAGCAGAGGCCTCCTCGTCCGCAAGCGCCGCCGCCGGTCTCCTCGTCCGCCACCGCCGCCGCCGGTCGCCTCGTCCGCCACCGCCGCCGCCGGCCTCCTCGTCCGCCACAGCCGCCGCCGGCCTCCTCGTCCGCCACAGCCGCCGCCGGCCTCCTCGTCCGCCACAGCCGCCGCCGGCCTCCTCGTCCGCCACAGCCGCCGCCGGCCTCCTCGTCCGCCGCCGCCGGCTTCCTCGTCCGCAAGCGCTGCCGCCGGCCTGCTCGTCCGCCAACGCCGCCGCTGGTTAGTCATTTTAGTGATTTTAGTGTTAATTATACCAACACTAATGTAGGTTATTTTAGTTTAGTGATTTTAGGGGAAATGTAGGTTATTTTAGTTTAGTGATTTTAGGGGAAATGTAGGTTATTTTAGTTTAGTGATTTTAGGGGAAATGTAGGTTATTTTAGTTTAGCTTTCTTTCCATTTTCACTGCCATGTTTGCTCGTGCAATAATTCTTAATCAGACTATTGTTGATTTGATTCCGTATGAATACTCTGGTCTTGTCACTTGGGTTTATATCGGACTTGTAGTTGGTACGATCTGTATGGTCATAAAGATTTCCGGTAACATAATAATTTACAATGATATGAGGCTGTTGGCAGCAAGTAGGAAGGATCTGTGAGTGCTGACTGATCATCCAAAAAGAATACAGTTTAGTTAGGGTGGTATCATACAGAAATTTAGCGTATTGTTAGTTTTGAATGATTCACTGCATATTTCCTTTTTTTTATTTTTTTGGTTGTGACGATTCTAGTTTCTGTTATTGATTGTTTCTAGCTTTTGAGTTCAACTCCGCCGTAAGTTTGGAGATTAGTTTGAACCTTTTGATATAAGTGTTATAATGTTACTTGTATTACAGTTAGTCAGTTATATATGAACAAGGGGAATTACTGAAGTTATTCTGTTATCTCTGTAACTTCATTTCCTTTTGAAACTTTTATTGGTTATTATATTATTCTGTTAGCTTTCTTGCAAGTGAGCCTTAATACTGCAGCGCGTCATATCTAGAGAATTGCTGATGTTTTTTTAACCAGCATTTATCTGATTTGATATGCCTGAAATTAATTTGCCATATTGTGTTGGGCAAACAATTCAAATATTAAGTGTGCTTGGCACCTCAATATTTGCTATGCAGCCATGTTCATTTTGAAATTATAGTTATGCATCCAATCCTGAGTTGCAACAGAAATGAGGCTGATGCAATAGTAGTCCAGCAGCAGCAACAACAGAATTGCTTTGTGCACTTTTTTTTTTGCAAACTTTGATCTGTTGTATAGTGTGAAGAAGAAGAGGAGCAGTAGCCATGCTGTCAATTCTTTTTGCATCTTTTGATCTGTTGTCAAGAAGAGTAGGAGCAGTAGCCCTTGCTGTCATTTTTTTTGCAATTTAAAGCCAAACAGTCACATGATCCTATGTTTTACATTAGAACATCATCCAAATTTAATGAAAATACTTTAATTTTACATGATTTTAGTGATTTTGAATTAATTTAACGAAAATACTTTACTTTTAGGTTATTTTAGTGATTTTAGGGGAAATGTCGGTTATTTTAGGTAAGTTTAGTGATTTTAGTGATTTTGAATTAATTTAATGAAAATACTTTAATTTTACATGATTTTAGTGATTTTGAATTAAAAAATACTTTACTTTTAGGTTATTTTAGTGATTTTAGGGGAAATGTCGGTTATTTTACGTAAGTTTAGTGATTTTAGTGATTTTGAATTAATTTAACGAAAATACTTTACTTTTAGATTATTTTAGTGATTTTAGGGGAAATGTATGTTATTTTATCCGTATTTAGTGAAATTCGTATTTAGATATGATGACACTTAGTTATTTTAGTGATTTTGAATTAATTTAATGAAAATACTTTACTCTTAGGCACTATTTTTAGGTTATTTTATCCGTATGTAGTGAAATTAACTTTGTTATTTCCTAAGTTATTTAGACGATGTCTCAGCAAGGTGAACCAATGTCGACGACAACCAGTGGGTCCTCAAGGGCACGGAGTCGTAGGACAGGGAACAAAATCCCTAAGGAACGATACACCATAGCAGAGGTGAACCAGGTTGGACTGCCGACGCGTCCTCGGACTGTCCTGGCCAAGTTTAGGTCGACGTGCGGTGTCCTAGGGAGGGAAAACTTCACAATCCTTGTTGATGACATCAAGCATGTGCCCGAAGCGGAGAAGAACGCAGCTTGGCTCAAATTCAAGGAACGCTTCGAGTATCCTGCAGCCGACGAGGACCGTCTCAAGCGGGCTGCTTTGAAGACTATGGGCAATGCTTGGAAGAACTTCAAGAGCAGGCTGGTCACGGAGTTTGTCTTAAATCCGACGACCCCTGATCCAACAGAGCAATGGCCCTTCATCACGGCTGAAGTTTGGGAGCAATTCTACGAGAAGAAGTCGACCCCAGAATCCCGGGCCAGAAGCGAAGCTTTTCGAGCACTGCAGGCCAGGAACGTGCACCCGCACCGGCTAGGCACCGCAGGATATGTCGGGAAGCTAGAGGAATGGCAAGAGGAGGATGAAGCGGCAGCAGCAGCGAACACACCGCTGGTGTTTGCCGATATCCCACACCCACGTGCAAGGAATTGGGCCCGGGCGAGGTACCAGAAGAATGAGGATGGGACAGTTTCGCTTCCAAATCCCCAAGATCAACAAGTGTACGATAATATAGTAAGTGCCTAATCTCAGTATTTGTTCGCACTGTTTCAGCCTGAACTTTTCATTGAATCCGATCTCAATTGAACTGCAGAAGGAGTTGGTTGCCTCCCAAGAAGCCTCGCAAGAGGTCAGCTCTCAAAGACGCGAGGACGACATCCTCAGTAAAGCGTTGGGCAACAAGGAACACCGTGGACGGACAAGGGGACTTGGCGCAAACGTACCATGGAAATTTGGATTTCCAGACTACGCGTGGCAGTACAAGAAGCGGACAGTCACGAAGGCGGAGAAAGATGCCCGCCTTGCCGCCCAGATCCGGGAGCAGGTCAGAGCCGAATTGAGCTCTGAATTCGATGAAAAGCTTGAATCGATGAGGGCTCGTATCAGGCAAGAGATTCGAGAAGAGCAACATCTCCCGGTGGCTGCCGCTGCTGCTACGCAACAAGATTTAGCTAGTCCCACGCAGAGGCGCAGCAGTTGTGCATCAACTGAGGCGGGGGAAGATCCGCCATCGGTCCCCGCCGCCGTCGACCAAATAACGGTACGATAATATAGTACGCATGGAGTTCTTAACGATTCCATATGGTAAGTACTATTCTAACAATATTTATGAATCTATCGCAGGAACCAACTAGCTGCACCCTGACAGTAAGGGTGGTGCCGACCTTCTCTGTTCCTGCAGCTGAGGGCCTTGCTTTCAAGCCGACCCCGGAGACAAGAGTGCATGGGGCGCAACTTAGGGCTGATTATGCGAAAGTGCAAGTTGACTCAGTGAAGCCCGAATTCGATCATTTCCCCCTCCCTCTGGCACCGAATGACGAGGTCCTAACCCTTGGAAATGCTCGTGGAACCTTCATCCAATGGCCCAAGGACCTCATTGAGATAAGGGTGATCCCCAGGCCAAGCACTGCACCAAGCGGTCGTCTAATAGTACAAACTACCCCTGCTCCTTCAGCCCCTCCAGCTCCCGGTCGTCATGAAATTGACGATGTCCAGTTGCAGTACGACACGGACTTTGGGGGCGAGCCTATGGAGGTCGACAGCACGGCGATCACCAAACCCCCACCCATGAAGAAGAGTAGGAAGGCGCATTCTTCCCCGCAGAGAAGAGTTATCGAAAAACCTGCTGCAGGGGTGCGAGGAAAAGGAAAGCTGCACCTCTCACGTCTTGCTCCAACAAAGTTAGATCTCAGCAAGGGGCCCGTCACACATAGGAAGCCCGTACCTCCATCGTCCTACCAACTAGGCATGCCATTGGTTGGAGACGACGTGCTAGCAACGATGGGCACCGCTTGCAAGGAGCTACACATGTACTACATGGAGAAATCTAACGTGAGGAGGAAGAATAGAGAAAATGATATAATAGGCGAACACGCCAGAGCGCCATTCCTTGGGCCATCAAATTATATCGTGATAGACTTCAAGGATCTGTTCGACCTCTACAGGCTCCGCTCGGTGGACACAACCCTCCTCAAGTGCTACTCCTTGTAAGTACTCTTGCTCACGAAAATTATTCATCTCAATCCGTGTAACATGCTTATAAGAGCGTTTGGCTTGCGTGTAGGTATAGTTGGAAGTGGTGTCTCAAGAATGCACCGGAAGTTGCCTTCCTTGATCCTCAGGTAGTCAATGTCACAAATCTTCAAGGGGACCGTAGTGGAATGGTAAACTACTTATTTGACACCTTCTGGGCCCGACAAGACAAGGAGTACATCATGTGCGCCTACAATCAATAGTAAGTGTGTTCCCTAAATACATTGTATTACACGTCTAGCTTTAGTATTAACCTTAACTAATTTAATGCCGCAGTGGACATTGGATCCTATTGGTAATAACGCCTAAGTGGAGTACATGCCACTACTTAAACTCCAAAATTGACAAGCAACTGTACGATTGGACCCCGATTCAACTCGCAATAGATGAAGCGTGGGGCCAATATGTGCAAAAAGGAGGCCTTCGAAAGACAGGACAAGACACTCTTATCCACAAGAAGGACTTCCCAGTCAAACAACAAATAGGCGACCAGTGCGGATTCCATGTCTGCCACAACATGCGCCTTCTGTGCAAAGAAAAGGTGAAGACTTTGGCTGAATTGGAGGTTTGTAGTCTCATTCCTGATATGTTGTAACTAAATTGAAGTATATATATATATATATATATATATATATATATATATATGTATATGTATGTAAAGATCGTTCGACTAATTTCGAATTATGTACATGTAGGACAAATTTTCAGAGGATCCGCGTAGCAGCTTTGAGGACATTCGTGAGGAGATTGCCGACTTCATCCTCCGCGAAATTATTCACCCTAAAGGAATGTTTAGGGTTCAGGTGTAAGTGATGAACATTTTTTAACGTACTGTTTGAATTGTCAAACACATGTTATTATGTAATATTTATGTTTATTATATTTGTTATTTCTGTAAAATATATGTGAATGGCATATGTGAATGGGGATGCTGGGATGTATATGTGTGAACGGCATATGTGAATGGGGATGTTGTGAATGGCATATGTGAATGGGGATGCTGGGATGTATATTATTTCTGCTTCTGTTATTTTGCAGCGGGCATGGCTAGCACAGGCCTGAGGCTAGCCAAAAAAACAATATTTATTTTTTTTGTGGTCATACTCATCGGTGACGGGCTATAAGTTAAAGCCCGATTGAGTTATATCAACCGTGACGGGCTATAGTTGGGGCCCGATTGAGATAGACAGACATCCGTGACGGGCACTAGTTGTAGCCCGATTGAGATAGGTCATCCGTGACGGGCTATAGTTTGACCGGTCGTCTGGGTCAAAGCTATCGGTGACGGGCATTAGTTGAGGCCCGATTGAGATAGCTTCATCCGTGACGGACTTATGCCCGTTTGAGATGATTCCTCACATCACTGACCTTTGCGCTGTGTCGGACGCCATACCCGACACAGATGTCGGTTGCAGCCCGACACAGATGAGGGTTACCGTTGTAGTGTGTTAAGGTAAACAACAAACTAAGGCCATGTTTTTTTTTTCAACTCCGAACTATAAATTTTTTATTTTTCGTTAGTATATTTTTCAAACTGTTAAATGATGTATTTTTTTAAAAAGATTATAGAAGCTGTTTAAAATATTAAAATAAATTTATTTTTTATATTTATGATAATTAACAATTAATTAATTATATGTTAATAATTTTTCTCGTTTTGCGTGCACTGAAAATCTCCCTCCAACTGGAGGAAACAAACGCAGCCTAAATACATGTGTTTGCTTCTATCATATATAATTAAGCAATCTGTTTGTAAAATGATTCATCAAGAAGCTACTCATATAAATGCAACTAAATTCTGATCATGCTTTGTAGCATGACATGATTGTACGCGACCGGGAGTTGTTGGGCACAGGGTCGCTAACAGTTTGTAGTTTGTTTGATAGATCCATAGTGCTGCCACATACCACTATGGTTTAGTTAATTTGAAACTTTAATGTGTTCCCAAACGATTTGCAGATTACTTATTCTGAGGTTCCAAATAATGTGTTCCTAAACGTTGCTATCTGAATTTGTGACTTGTTTGTTGGACTCCACACTTCCTCAGGCTGCCGGTGGAGCTGAGCAGAGATGGGAATGGTCTGGTTCTGCAGAGATTGTAAGACTCTTGCTGCCGGCGACTAGACAAACAATATTGCTGCAGCTACCCCTGAATTAGTAGTCCTTAACGAATGCATGTGTGTGTAAAGATAATTAAGTGGTTATCCTCGAGCGAATTATGCTATAATATGAATCTATGAATATGTAACGCTTGACCCTACTCGGCATATTAATGACCTTTACAATGGAGCAGTGGAGCTCGTCATGTATCCATCTATATAGTAGTATATATATGAATTGAGACATCCGAGCTATATAAGAATGCATGAATTTGTAATACTGTTTGTGGCAGCCATCCTTGATCAGAGTTTATGGAATTCACGCTTAAGGTGCAATTTTGGGCCGTGACTATATTTGCCTTTTAGCCTTTTGTTCTGGGATTAACTCACTATAAAAAAATAATTTTTATAGGCTCGATCTAGGCTTTTCTTTTCACAGGAGATCCAAATTCCTAAAAGCATTCACAATGTATAATACCCCATGGGTATTAAGATGGGGTCTACCTATAATGTATAAGGCAATAGAGAGATCGACAAATCTAACTCTATAATGGGATCCACATCCATAAGTATCAAGGTGTATTTCTGTCATACTTATAAAAAAGACTTAATTTTTTATTTAAGATGTTTGGTCTTAAGGGAAGAGTTTTATTTAAGATGTTTGGTCTTAAGGGAAGAGCCCCTTTGCTATGCTTGGTGCTTGAGACTTATATTTGCAATGTATAGAGTCTTTGCTACTACAGTGAAAAGATTCTCTTAGGACCCTTCCTAATTCTTACAAGGCAGATGCTCTAACTACCTGTGAAAATGGCTAAGGCCGAGTCATAGCATGTGAAACTTATTTCTAGATCTGGGTGGTTTTCTTTAAGGGTTAATTTGATCCATACCATTATAAATGTGACAAAGTAAAAAAATATCATTACTATTCACGATATCTACTAGGTGCCACTAGAATTTTATGAAATTCGAACTATGTCACTGTCGTGCACTTTTCTATTATCACCGTCAATTTTCATCTCATTATCCTCTCTTCTCCTCTCTCTCTCTCTCTTTGTGAGTTCCGGTGGAGGCCATAGGAGGTGGTGGATGGCGAACTCTACTTTTTATCCTCTCGCCGACCTCCCCCAATTCCAAGCCTACGTCCGCCTCCCCGATGACTCGGAGAAGCCACCCCCACCTCCTATTCCTACCCCTCGCCTCGACAGAGCCATCATCCATTGTGCTCCTCCCTGCATGGTGCGGCTGACGACCCTCGCTGCGTTGCGCACCTACTCCGCCTCTGCGTCGGCGATGGAGGCAGGTGGCCCCAAGTTGCTTGCTCCATGGAGATGATGCCCCTCTGACCTTGCTTTTGTCTTCTCCAATCCTTTGGTGTTGTTGACCTCTCCTCCAAGGCCAAGCTCATCCTCGGCAGCAAGGCCACGGCGACTTCCCTGCGTCCGAGCCGACGCTGGCGCCCGGTGGTCCCTCCCCCGTGGCCGGCTACGCATCCACGCCTGGGAGCATCAGTGGTAGTAGAGGAGTGGGAAAGGAGGAAGAGCCACCGTCATCGACCCCCCCCCCCCCCATGCATGCTAGAGCCATCCTCCGGAGCTTGCTGACGGGGAGGAGAAGAAAACAAAGGAGGAAAGAAAACAGTATGTGATAAAAATCGTGACGATGATGGCATTGTTCTAATTTTGTATGTATTCGAATGACATAGATACGAATAGATGAATTGTAATGACATTTATATAAAATGTCACATTTGTAATGGCATGGATCCACCTGCAATCTAGAGGAGTACTCGTCCGAAAAAATCGTTTATGTAGTAGTGCCTACAGGATAGTTGTTTTAACTAAGATTTGCAGGCCTTGAATATACTTGTATAGATGCCACATCAAGCTGGTTAGCTGGTGAAAGCAGCGGTTTTGTTTATCGCTAGTTGGAAGAAAAAGAATCAGCAATAGTGCAGCAGCAGGAGGCTGTTCCACCTGGGAGATGGCGAGCAGCTGAGCACCACCACCTAGCATTATCTCCGTGTGCACAACCCATAAACTCTGAAATATATAATATGGAAATGATTAGTAGTATATATTAGGTGAAGAAAAAACTTGAATTAGTACAACTAAAAATGGCTTGATTTAATGACTGAATGACATATTCACCAGTTATTATTATTCACCTTAGTAGGATGATTGGAGCAGGGTAGTTTGGAGTTCATAAATGTAGCAAAAGTGTAGCAAAATAGGTTGCAGTGTATTCACAATTTCATACATATATTTCATATATAGCAAAAGTTTTCGTATGATATCTTGTAGCACAGCCTCTCCATTGAAATTAGTTCATCAGATGAATGATATTGTATAAATTTATGTAATGATGTGAAAGTGGTGAGGTGGAGCTTGGTTACTACTTGGGTGAAGCCGGAGCTTGATCTACACGCCTATGTAGTAGCGATTGTGCTTGACATGATGGTGAAGAATGGTGATTTGTGGTCCTGATTAATGTGCCTGTACAGGAAACCATGGTTTCGCAAGATATTGTACATCACGACAAATTGGGGTTATGATGTACCACCTCGTAGCTGATTATGCACATAGAGAGGAAATTTAGGTGTAATACATGTATTAGTATCTAGCCGCAAACCTGGATGCACATAGAGGGGAATCCATAGCTTGCTCAAAAGTCCATGCGGCAAGATCCAAGAAAGTAAGTTTCTCGGCCCAATACCCCTCAAACCCTAGGGAAATTGATTCACCAATCTGACTCGTGGAACTTCCCCACCCACACAGCTCACGAGCGCCGCCCTCCTCGTTGATTCTTCTCGGACTCCTCTCCCTCTGCGAACACCGGCTCCGCCTCATCCGTCTGCGCTGGCGCGTCCCTTCACTAGCGCAACCACCTCCATTTCCCCACCGCCGCCGCCTTTCCTCGCTTCAAAATCCATCGCTGCTTCCGTCTCCTCAATCGCACATTGCACGGCATCGGCATAGCCTCCTCCAAGTCCAGATTTGCCGCGCTAGCCGCCATGTACACCCTTATCCCTCTCCATGCCGCTACCCTCCTCCCCTTCCTGCAAATTCCGCCGTCGTGTGCCTCCCTACAAGATCCACCGGCACTTTCTCCCTGCAAGATCCGGCAAGGACCTCGAGGGCCTCTTCATCTTCTACTACCCTTGTCCATGCCTGATGCCTTAAAGATTGCTTCTAAATGCATTTAGAAGCAATTATCTTCCACTACCATGCATGCCATGCAGATATTGATTTGTGGAGAAAATATATGTACTCATTTCGTTTCATATCATAAGTTATTTGATTTTTTTCTTAGTTAAATTTTTTTAAGTTTAATCAAATCTATAGCAAAATATAGTAACATTTTTAATACCAAGCAAACATTGTATCAAAATATATTCATGTTAAATTTAATGAAACTAATTTGATGTCGTAGTTGTTACTAATTATTTCTATAAATTTGGTCAAATCTAAAAACCTTTGATTAAAAAAAAGTCAAATGACTTATAATATGAAACTAAGGAAGTAGTTGTCATGGCCACAACTATATGAATGACTCATACGTTTTCCAAAATCAGATATGTTAATTGTAACCATGGGTGCCGAACATTAGTCTAAAATTGTGATCTCGTTTCAACGAACTGTCAAATGCACAATAGTTGGATATTTATCATGGAGTATGCAATATGTACTGAACATTAATATGATATATTTTGATTTTAGAATACTGAGTCCTTCCTAGAGTTTTTAGAAGTCTTGATTTTGGATAATGTTCTGGTTCTGAACTTTGGTGCATGCAGTTAGGTGATTATAAATGAAGACTTAACTGCCATCATACCTTGAATTCTTACAAGTGTATAAATAAAGAAACCATGGCAAGTTTTATTATCCAAGCATTGCATTTCAAGTCTGAAAATAAGTTGGAAATAGGTCATTAATGGATAGTCACTAGGACATTAGTTATAGTGGAATGATTCTGCATTTGAATAAAATTACAGAGGAATTACTCGAAGACAAAGTAAGGTTTGATGGGGTTGTTGAATGGATTGTCCTTTTAAACGGTATATTTCCAACAGAAAAACTAAGAAAATGATACCGTCTAGACAATGGGATAAGTTATGAGTGAACCATTATTTTTTCATGATTTAGATATGTTCTGAGTGCATGCGAAGACGGGCCAGGCGTGACATGAGGAGGCTGAGCGTGGCCAAGCTGGTCAGAGGCTAGAGTAGCACATACGCCTACTTGCCTCCGAGTCTCTGCATGTTGTTGTACTAATAGTACTACTGTATACTAGACTTTTCTACTAAAGTACTACTTAGCTTTTCTTTGGTACATCTTTTTATACAACCAAAGTCCACACTAGAGACTTGCTCTGACACTCTTCCAGTATGTCTTTTTATGCTCTAGAGTTAAGAGCTTGGACATATGTGTAGTATTCCTCATGGCTCTCGTTGGCGCGAAGACTTGATACCCATGAATCATACATGATATCCATAGGGTATTTGATGCCTAGGTATCAAGTCCCTGATACCTAGGTATCGGGTAACTGGTACCCAGATTATTCGGATTAGTACCATATAGGTACTAGGCCTAATACCTTAGGTATCGGGATTTCTGGTACCTATATCAGTTTGGTATCCATAGGTACTAGACCTGGTACTGGGTATCGGGTACCTAGGTATTAGGTACCTGGTATCTAGATCAGTCTGATACCCATAGGTACCAGACCTGGTACTAGGTATCAGGTACCTGGTACCCATATAAGTGTGGTACTCAAATTGGCATTGATGTTAGCATAATAGCAATATAATCGGGTGTGTTGTGTCTCCAGCGAGGAGATGTGTGTTGACGTGTGGCCCCTTGAGAGGACATGAAGAGACGTGGGCTGATGCGTGGATCCTCACATGAAGATTGACGTGAAGTTGATAAAATAATAGGAGTGATTGGTTGGTCAAAATAATCATGTTCACTAAGTTATTCCGTTGGGATGTGAGTTCGTGTTGTGGCAGTCCTCTATTTCCAAATATGCAAATATTCTTATGTGGTTTTTTCAGGTGCATGTCATTATTTTGACACAAAAGATTATTCTGACTGCCATGTTTTCCTGTAGTTCATCTCATATTTTCATGCGTTGTTAGTTGTTACTAAAGGGAACCTTTAGCAAGCAAGTACAGATGATTTAACTTCAACTAATATAATTATGTTTTGTACAATTTAATCCTTCTCACCTCTTACTCTTACTGTAAGAGAGATCTACATGTACGAGTCTATAATAACCTCATGGTGCACTAAACTCCCTAATCTGGATTGACATGTTTGCTGGACTATTGTAGTGATTCTAACATGAATTTTGCAGCTAATCTTCAATATTATCATATTTCCTAATTCTTATAATTGTCTAGGAATTTTTTGTACGGCACTATTCAGATTTTTTTCTGATATTTACGTTAATCACATTTTTTTTCCTCTGGCAGTGATGAATGTGCTCATTAAATTGGGTGGAGATGGAATGATAGAAACTTCTCAACTTTAGACAACTAGATTTGTGTAAAAGTTTATATGTACTATGATATGCAAGTTTATATGTAAAGTATTTGATGTCAACTGCTATAGATTTAGTCCTGTGATGTCAACTACAAGATTTAGTCCAGTTGTTTCCCATGATGGGTACTAAGGCTTTATTCTTCCCTTTCTTTCCCAACTCATCACTCTTTTTTTCCACACGCACGTTTTTCAAACTACTAAACGATGTATTTTTTTGCAAAAAGTTTCTATACAAAAGTTGCTTAAAAAAATCAAATTAATCCATTTTTAAAAAAAAATTAGCTAATACTTAATTAATTATGTGCTAATGGATCGTTCCGTTTTTATGCGCACTGTGCGCGTGGGCAAACACAGCCAAACGAACACAGCCTAAAGGTTGCGCCGTTAAAAGATTCGAACATATGCTTACTAGTGACTTGTTAATATTCTCAAGGTTACTATATGGGTGGTGTTCTTTAGTAGGACTAAAGATAGAGATATAGATATAGGATAAAAAAAATTTAGATGAAGATAAAGATATTTGGATGAAGTATGCATAGTTGTAGGTGGTGGTGCATATAATATGAAGAGGATCAGCACTACATATCAGCACTACATATATATGGCCGTAATTAATTAAGTAGCCGTACAAATATGACCATTAGTAACATCAGTACATGTTCATTACCATAATTAAGAGCAGAACAGAAGTACGCCCATACTGGCGGATAACGCTCGAACTAGCAGTACATATATTAGCATAATTAATCCCTGATACATCGGACGATGGCATACATAAATAGTACTTTGAAATGAAAGGATGTCTACCACATGCTATTTGCAATATAATCACAAACCGTATCCATAACAACCTTGTTATCCAGTGCATGGTACGTTACATGCGCTGGAGCGACATCTGTAACCGGGACGATATGACCATGGTAGAGGGGGTTCGTACTGATAGAGTTTGGTTCAATAGTATCAACCATAAAGTTGTTCAAGGTCATGGCGGCATGAATAATCATGCTGTGTGCACGTGGACTGTAAGCCGGAACTCCGTCCAATATTTGCCACCTTGCCTTGATACGTCCGAAAAGTCGTTCGACCGACCCGCGGAGCGAGGAGTGATAGAAATTGAAATTCTCTTCTCTGCCTTCGGGAGGTGCCGCCTGATCGAATTGCGGCTGCCAATACCTCACTTCCGGATACGGTGCAAGGAAACCCTGCCTATTTGCGTACCCCTTGTCAACGAGAAAGTATTTGCCTACACACATAAATTATGATGTCAGTCCCAAACCATTACCTGAGTCCCGTAAAGACAATTGTACAGGCAGGATATTACCTGGTGGTGGCCTAGGGAACCGATCGGGGTACTTCGACATAGCACTCAGCAATACCCGGTGGTCGTGCACTGACCCCGGCCAACCAGCTACGTCGAAAATTACGCAGTCGCTCCAATCAGAAATGACCAGTACATTCTGAGTGGTCTCCTCTACCCGGTTACGGTACTGATTGGCAAGGTTGGAAGGTACTATAACTTGGACATGTGTACCATCTATGGCTCCAATAGAGTTGTGGAACTGTAAGTACCTATTGTCGGTGAGGAGACGTGGATGAATCGAACTGAACGTTGGGTCGACTGGCCAAACTATGTCACGTGCCATACGGGTAACCGCATGAAGCACTCGGTTGAAATACTTGGAAATAGTTGACCCGGATCGTTCGAACCGATTGTTTGCCCTCCTGTTAGCTTCACCACCCGACATAGTCCACAGAAAAATTCCAACCGCTTCCAAAGTGCTAACCTCATATGACGCAGTCAAATTGTACTTGTGCTGAAGGATATCATCTAGTAATATCACCTGATCAGGTCGCATACGAAACATGCTCCTGCACTGAGCTGCATTCCCTAATGTTTGCATCATCCACTGTTGCCCCGTCAGTAGTGGCACTCGCCGTGGGGCCCGTTGCCGTCGTACCAGTCCGGAGGCAATGAATCCTTCGATGTAATCTTCAATATATTATTCCACCTCATCGTCCGATATCTCGCCAATAGTGCCTCCGGAATTGTCATCATTGCTGTCATTACTCATAGTACCGTAGTGTCTGCAAATAAAAGGTCATTATTCAGAGCAATACACTTGTGACTACTGCAATTCTTACCATAACAGAATGACCAATATATATAGAGTGAATCCATGCAAGCTAAATGCCAGTTTGCCTGATGCACTGCACACGTTTCAAAAAAAGTGTGCCCAGCAGTAGGACACACATTCACAGCAGTACTAATAGATTAGCAAAATTGTTGTTTCAAAATTTATGATTGAACAGCAGTAGTAACATATTATCGAAAAGCACATATCACCATTAAAAACACAAGTAGAAATTAATGTTCTATACAACCAACACGAAATTTAAACTCATTAGTGCAGAACGACATGGAGCCGATACAACACATGCAGGTCAGCAGGCAGCTAGCTGCATGCTATTGCAGACCTCAGCATCCCCCCTCACTGTCGTTGCCACCAGAGTCCCCTGACCATTGGCTGTGAGTGCCTGCCGGCTCATCCCATCCCTCTGTGCCACTCTGCTGTCCTTGTGCTCTGAACGGTGGTTGTGTCTGCCATGGCGGCCACATCACCGCGCTAGCCCCTGGATGACCATAGTTGCTATACTGGCCCGCCGGTGGTGCCGGTCCCCACGGTGGCATGCCCATCTGGACCGGCTGTGCCCACGGTTGGCTATGCTGCTGCCCAGGCGAAACCCATTGCGGGGTCGCCTGTTGCCCTTGTGGTGCCCATTGCGGGCCTGGCTGTTGCACGAATCCCTGTGCACTACCTGCAGGGGGACACCAAGGTGGCAGTGAGGGCTGAACCATACCTGGAGGGTACCCAGGTGGTGGGCCCTAGTGAGGAACTGCCGACTGAACCATAGTCGGTGGGGCTGCTGGGGGGTATGTATGCTGACAGAAGCATGTGGCGGCGTTGCTCCTTGTTCTCGCAAAGCCCGAACTGCTTGCGCCAATACCCGAGCATGAACAAATGCATCGCCGCGGTCCACTCCTGATCCCCTGGTTTGTACCCATCATCCTTCAACAATTGCATGCAGGTTTCATCTGGCAGAGCACCATGGTCGTCATCAACCTTCGAACTAGCAGATTGCTGAGCTTGCTCCTTGTAGGCGACGAAGCGTGCGGCAATATCTACCATCCTGTTGTCGCTCTTACTGCGCTTCGATGAGCCACCGGAGCCGCACAGCCCACTGTCGGTCCTCTTCTCCTTCCCCCTCCGCCTGGAGCTTCCACTACCCCTGGCTGCGTGGGGGATGGTGCACCAACAGCTGCGGCACCTGCATTGTTGTCAAGGTCCACATAGGCTGTGTTCCAAGCAGTCCACCGTGCAGCACTCCCACCTTAGCTGCCAGGGGGGTCCGAGGGGTCACCCGCTGTGGGACTAGGGGGTGGATGATCCTGTTAACCGTGCGGGTTCGCACCAAAGCCTCCCTGCCTCTGCCCTTCTTCGGCTTCCTCCTCACCGGCAACCTCGCCATGGTCCCCCACCACTAGACGTCCTGCAAACACCGACTCGTGCAAATCGACGAAAGGCAATGCTTTTTTCTTGAAGACCCTACATTCTTTTTTAACCTACAATTGAAATATTTGCGACCATATTAGAAATAACGATGTGCAAACCATGTTAGGAAGAAATACAGGCGACCATATTTGTGCATACAA
Source organism: Oryza officinalis (assembly GCA_008326285.1). NCBI lineage: Eukaryota > Viridiplantae > Streptophyta > Magnoliopsida > Poales > Poaceae > Oryza > Oryza officinalis. The sequence goes on along the minus strand of BDMV01000001.1, from coordinate 58,639,716 downwards.
GATTCACTGCTAGCAGCTAGCAGCCAGCAGCCAGCAAGCTTTGTAACTAAGGTGATAGCTAGCAGCCAGGAAACTTTTTAAGTTTGTTGCGTAATATCGTATCAGCACATGCTGCAATGGCTGGAAGCAAATGATGGTACTGTCATACAGGTGCTAACAAATATAATCAAGTGTCTACAAAGCTTCACATTGGTAGTTATGCTGGCTAGGATTAACGAATCCACATATATGAACTGAACAGTAGGTTATAATGTCACTTTCGCATCTCGCAGGGAACAAATAAATTCTTATGTTCATGTGTGCTTGTAATTAGTGGTCCGGCCAGTAGAGCTACCGAGTGCAAGGCTCAATCCATAAAAGAATATGGAAATAAACATGGCATGAATGAATTGGAAATGTAATGCTACACTTGACCACTGAACAAATGCATTCCTGCTAGCTCAACTAGAAAAACAGGGATATGACTGTGACCTCTCGCAAGATTATTACCAACGCTATTTCAATTGGAACCAGAGGCACATGTCGACATGTATTGCTGAGCTCATTTCATAAATTAGTCCTACATTGCCGGCCAAATAATATTCCAACAATGGCAGAAGGAAATTTGTACCCATTGTAACTTACCCCTTTCCACCAATCGTCGGAGGCCAGTATGTTTCCCGTTTCAGGATCGCGGCCAAGTCCGGTAGCGGACGACTGCAGGTGACACCAGTTTGCATAACGGCGACGAGTGACATCCCACCAGTTCTTAATCTTCGACTTCGAAAAATCCTTGTCTAGCTATGCCTTCAACTTCTGCTGTATGTTGCGGTACCCAAATTGGTTCGGTCCGTTCCCGGTGATACCTCCCGCAATGATCTCATCCCGACAAATTTCAAGAAATGTGAGGAGGTCGAAGTTGTTGTATTTCTCCCGCATCTGGTGGCACAAATCAAAGTTGGCATGAGTAATCAAAGGGGAGATGGCAACAGCTAGAAAGAACTCACCGTCGGTTTCGGTGCGTTGAGAGCGTCCCAGTCGAGGCAGCGGACGACGGTGGCGGGCGAGGCTTTGCAGACGAACACCTTCACAGCGTCGGGCGACGATGCCCAGTACTCTTGCAGGGCGAACGCAGCAGCGTCCACGTCCTCGTCGAAGGCCTGCACCCTCGAAGATGCGTCGGAGGTGAGACCCGGTGGAGCCTTCCTCGGACGCCAACCGAGGGGGATTAGAAGTATCCCCCGCTAGCTTCGCGTTGGCCGTTCTCCAGCGAGAGGATTCTCGCTCCAGCGTCGTCGATTTGTAGGATGAGCCACGGCGACTTCGGCGCTTCCCCAACGCTGTGGCGGCCCCTTCCATCAAATAGTGGAGCTCACTGTGCACTGCCGCCGCAATGGCCGACACCCCTCGTTCCACTACCCGGCTGAAACAGGAATTGAAATTTGGAATCAACCCAACTGGATTCGGCAAAAGTTGATTCCCCTCACTTTTCCCAAGTCCAAGGCTACTGACCTCATGTGCAGCGATGTCGACGACAGTGGCTTCGACTGTGACGCCCGCTCCAACCTGGCAGCTAGCAGCGTGCAAAGGAAAGCGGCGACGAACCCGTGGACTGCCGCCCTCCGGTCCAGGGGATAGCACTGGCCGGAATCACGGGAGCTTGTCTGGACGCTACTGGAGCCGCTCTGCCGACCCACGCCTGTACGCCGACCGTAGATCTAGCGGGGCCGCGCGCTGCCAAGCCTACGGGCTGAGGGAAAAGCGCCGGGCTGGCAGAAGAGGCTGGCAGGGGAGGGGATTCGTGACGCCGCCGCTGGGAAGGAGAGATGCGGTCGGATGAGGACGGTGGAGTCATCAAGAGAGGCTACGGAGGAATGGATGAGAACGGGCTGAGGGAGACGCGGTCGGATGAGAACGCTGCGGAGAGGATAGGGGGGAGAGGATATGGATTATCTTTTGCGTTCCGTTCGAAGCTTGATATGTCCGCACGAAAAGTTTATCCCCGGTTGTTCGGTTCTCGAACGGGGCCATGATTTCGATTTGTTATAAAGATTCAGAAACCTGTCTGCGTATTCAGAGTTGCAGAGAGGAAATGGAATCTTGTATTATTGCTGCTGCTGTACGTTGATTCCTGTACAATGGGAAAAAAGGCCTGAAAAATTAGGCCCATGTTCGTTTCTTCTGAATTTTAGATGAAAAATATCCCGCCACTCCCTGTAATCCTAACATAACAGTTCCCATGTGATTCCCGTGTGATCCGAACGATCAAAGTACCTAAACAGTAGGGGAGGCGGATTTGGGAGGGTATTTTGGTGGTGGGAGAGGATTAACCCAATCTCCCCACCTGCGTGGATCTCCCTAGGGAATTTTTACTCTGTTGCCGAACGAGGCCTGGGGAAGGCAGATGCGAAGGTAGTGTAGACAGAGGCGGACTCGTGGAGACGGTGGTGGATGCGCAGGCAGACGTGGTTTGAGGTGGAGGCGAATACGGTGCTCGGATGTGGTGGTGGACATGCATAGACGTGGTTCGAGGCGGATCAGCGGATGCGGTGGTGGAGGTGAACGCCGCGCTCAGATGCAGTGGTGAAAGGTGAATACGACGTTCGATCTGGACGGTGGACGCAGTGAAAGCTATTTTTCTCTTCGGTGTTTTTTTCTTTCCCTTTTCACCTTTAGGGCATTTATACTCCCACGTGCATTTTCTCAATCCTTCTCAGCGTGTCTCTTTTCTTTTGGATCAATCTAACTCTTCTCCCTAAATCCAACGGTTAATATTATGTTGTATACGTGGCCCAATGAGAAAGAGAATAAACATTGTACGTTCATTTCATTTAATTTAATGAGATGATGATGGTGAAGATGATGATGATGATGATAGGGTACTACCTTGCTTGATGGCCATTACAAGTTGCAGCAATTGATGATTCCGGAGGCAAGTTCTAATGAATCATTATCAAAAAAGGAAGTTCTAATCGATCAACCATATTCGGAACCATATTAGGGAGATGACCGGGGTTCCCCAGGCGTATTTTATTTTTTTCATCAATTATTTTTTTCGCGCGCCTCTCCATACGTGTTTTTCCCTTTTTTCGCGAACTTTTTTTCGATTTTTTTCAATCTTCAGCAGGCACTTTTTGTCCCTTTTTGAACTTTTAATGTATTTCATAATATAGATCTTTCAACTTAAATTTTAAAATTTCAACTCAAAATTCGAACTTAATTTTCAAAACTTTCATCTTAAAATTCGAAACTCTCAACTGAAATTTTAAAACCTTTCAACTCAAAATTTAAAACTTGAATAAATCTTAAGTTGAAAGTTTCAAATCTAGAGTTAAGAGTTTTTCAAATTTGACTTGACAATTTTCAAATTTTGACTTGAAAGTTTTCAAAGTTCGAGTTGAAAGTTTTCAATATTTGACTTGAAAAGTTTAAAGTTTGAGTTATTTTGAGTTTAGAGTTTCAAATTTTGAATTGAAAATTTTTAAATTTTGAGTTGAAAGTTTTAAATTTTGGGTATGACTTTTATTTTTCTAATAGAAAGTTTTAAATTTAATTTAAAAGTTTCAAATATTACGTATTGTTTTTTCAAATTTTTTAGTAAAACATAAAACAACCTACCGAAAAAAAGGTTACCTTAATTATCGTCATTATTTTATTAATTACAATTATTGTTTAAAACTAACGGAGTTAATCATGATCTTCCCGATACGACGGCGACGATCCTACGAGGCCAAGTGGGCCGGTAATGCAAGGGCTGACGTGGGCCTACGCATCCGCCAGCAGAGTAGGTGAAGCATATGCACGTGAAGTACCAGGGAATAAGTTCATTTCAGATATCTTAATTTGTTATCTAGTCTAAAATTTATCTCTAAATCAAAATACCAGATATAACAGGTCCCTTAATTTATAAAACCGGATCATCCAAGGTCGTAGGCAGTATTATACCTAGTTTAGTTGACGTGACAAGTTGAGTCAGCATGAAACCTACATGACCCTCATATGTCTAGCACTTTCTTCCTTCGCCCTCTCCCCTTCGCCTCTTACTTCTTCTCTTAGAAAAAAGACAACAGAAAATCCAATCCCATATGGAAACATCCCCAGCCCTCTTTTTTCAACGCACGCCGCCCCATCTCTCCAGCTTCTCAACGTGCAGCGCCGTCGCTCTCTACCCACATCACGCCACCACCCTCTACCTGTGCCCACGCAGTCCCTCTGGCGTCTTGCCGCTCCCTCCTCCACGCCACCACCGCCGAGGAGGCCACCATCGAGGAGATGAGTTGGTTGAGGAGATGAGTCCCTCTTCACCAGTGGCGACGGTGGCGGGGAAGCACGTTGCACGCAGGTGGGTAACGCCGCGTTGTCGGTATGCATTGCTTCCTGCGGCCGCGGACGCACCGGCGTCGGGAAATATGGCAAGACGGAGGTGATAGCTACGTGTTGAACATGGATGCCATCCCCTGAAATGTAGGCTGCGGGACGGCGAGGACCCCGCACGCGGACCTGAAGTGTAGGCTCATGCGAGGAGGCCGATGTCGCCTGGAAACACGCGAGGTTGCCGCTCTTCCGCATGCTAGACCTGGTCGACATCGTGCTACATCAAACCATGCACAACTGCAATTGCTACCCAGAAAATTCTAGCCAAAATTTAGTCAGATTTGTGGACACAAAGCAAAACATCGGTTTCCCCTAGCAATGAGCATACTGAATTTGATTCAGCTCACCTAATCAAAAAAGAATTCTGTTTCTGGGAACCCTCGATGAGAACAACAAGCAATGTCTCTGAGACCTAACTCTAAGCCAAACCATGTCTCCTAGTGTTGACGCAAGCAACGAATCAGGCCACTAAGCGCTCGTAGATGAAGCCGTCGAAGCTGGAGTAACCCGAGCCGCCATTGAGCCAGAGCACGACGGGGTCCTTCACCAGGTCGCACTCCGACTCCACCAGGTAGTAGAATAGGTTTCGCCCGCGCTGCTCGTCTCGTCCACTGTCACGTACCTGCACACACCACGCGCCAACGCCGCGGAAACCGCACGACATGAGGCAAATGTTAGCTGCCGCAAGGCGTACACATAGCGCAAGCGGAGGTGCGTACCCGGCGTAGTGCTTCAACGGGAGGGCGTCGTTGAATCCTGGGACACGGCGTGGCATACGCGCCCCGGTAGGCGAGGAAGATGGCCAGGACAATAGCTGGCGAAGCATAGGAGCGGCACTGACGTGGGGCTAGCCACTAACATGTGGATTCCTTGTGGGTTTCACGCTGATTCAGCTTGCTGAGTCAGTTAAAACCAGACATAATACTATTTAGGATGTACAATGATCTGGTTTTGTAAATTAAAAGACCTGTTATGTATGATATTTTGATTTAGAAACGAATATCAAACTGACGACAAATTAAATAACTTATTCAAGTACCAGCCATTTCGATAGGTGACCCACATAAGTTCGATGCGTGCCGTCCATGTAACAGGTCTAGAAGGGCCCAGTCGCCCAGAGCCCAAATTGCCCCCCGCCGTAATGACTACTACAGTACAAAACACGACCCACATGTAGGGCCACGGCCACAGCCAGACAGAATTTTTTGCATTTTTAATTTTATTTATTTAAAGATTTGCAAAAATAATATTTCGTTTCAAAATATTGCAGAAATAATCTCCTCTCGCCTTCTGGGAGGGCGAGATTTAAAAATCGCCCTCCCAGAGGGCGATTTTTATGACGTGGCAGACGGCCGTTGGGCGCCGTCTGCCGCGTCGCCGCCTTTTTGCGTTTTAGTCCCTTGCCGCCCTTACAGAGGGTGTTTTTTCACTGTTCATCAGGGGGCCGCCTGCAAAAGGGCGGCCGCCCTGGCAATTTTGCAGGCGGCCCCCTTGCCGCCTTACAGAGGGCGATTTTTTGCCCTCCCCTATAAAATCCCCATTTCCAACTCCGCGGCCGTCATTCGCAGCCGTCGAGACTCGAGAAAAATAGTAGAGCGAGGGGTGAGGAAGAAGAAGGAGAGTGGCGAAGCCATGTCGGTGTGCACACTCGATCGCAGGTAAATACAATATCCTTCTATATGTTTGTGTTATTTATTTTGTGTAGAATATATAAGAAAATTTTTTTTTTGAATATTTGAATAGTTGTTTAGTAAGATATTGATTTATAAATTAGGGCACGATTTAATTTAAGGAGTTTGACCTAGGACGAACCGATTTAGATGAACCTACGTACAATACATTCTGATCTATGTCTATGTTATTTAAATAGTTGTGTAGCACTATAATATGGATTTAAAAATTAGGGCATGATTTATTTTAGTCAATTTGACCTAGGACAAACCGATTTACATGAACATATGTAGGATATGTCCTTATGTATGTATACATTTCTTTGCGTAGAATTTTGTTTAATATAGAATTTAACTTAGGCACAGATTGATCTAGGCAACATATTCGTAGTATGAAGTAAATTAAGTTTGAACCTGTTTATCAGGCACAATGGCAAGCAAGGTCATATTTCAGATAGTTCACGGTAAAGGGAATGTTAGATATGGTCGAGATGGTGTTGATCTGTCAGAATTTAGTATGAAATCAAAGGGCATCGATAGGCCAACCGATAAAACATTTGAGTCGGTCTATAGTTGGTTACTACGTGGATTTAAAGTGGATACAAGAGTGAACACAATGTCTCTATCCGTTGTAGTCAGTCGTCCAACGGAAGGATATTATTGGGAACTAATGCCTGTAGATAACACCGAGTCCTGGAGACGTTATGTAGAGATGGCATTTGAAAGGTCCTGGCCCCTTGTTATTTTTGTGGCATTGCATGAAATCGATAGCAGTGTTACAGTGCAAACAGAGGATGGTGAAGGTGCTAGCAATGCTATGGAGAATGTTGGACCATCGATGCGAATTGGGGGTAACGAAGCAAGGTTGGAGGAGGCAATAGACGTGGTGGATGAGGGGGAGAGAATCGAAGCAATTGTTGAGGAAATGGAGAGGGAAGATTCTGAAAATGAGCTGGCAGAGAGCGATGAATCATCGGACGAGGAGGAAGATGTACTGCCCGTTGATTGGACAAAAGCCAATTTCTCTCAACTTGTTATCTCAGAGGGGCAGCAAGCACCCTTTGAATACAAGGATAACGAGCTAATCCAAGGTGCCAGGTATGCACATAAGGAAGACATGAAAGAGGCGGTGAAGCATTGGGCGGTCTCCTTGCATAGAGAGTTTAGGGTGGTGAAGTCTACCAACTGTGTGTATGACGTGAAGTGCACGAAGGATGATTGTCCGTGGCGCATTCATGCATATAAGGGAAAATGGAATGACTATTGGAAAGTGAGCATTGTTGGTGAGCACACATGTTGGTTGCCAGGGATTGATAAGTATCACCGCAACATCACCTCAGCTTTTGTTGCCGGTGAGATGTACAGCGATGTGGTTTGTAACACAGACTTTGAACCGGGCTCCATTATTAGACACATTGAAAACAAATTCAAGTATACTATAAGCTACTACAAGGCTTGGAGGGCGAAACAAAAGATTTTAGAGATGAGGTATGGCACATTTGAAGCATCCTATGATAACTTGCCTCGTCTGTTAGGCACCATTGCTCAGAGAAACCCCAATACCTATTACGACATTCAGACCTTTCCGTTGTCTAATGACCCGAGCAAGAGCGTGCTGCAAAGAGCCTTTTTCTCGCTGGGTGCTTGCATCAACGCATTTGTGCACTGTCGCCCTGTGTTGTGCATAGATGGAACCTTCTTGACAGACAAATACAGAGGTCAGATACTGACGGCGATTGGAGCCGATGGGAACAACCAGGTGTTACCTATGGCGTTTGCATTTGTCGAGAGTGAGAACACCGAAAGCTGGTATTGGTTCTTGGAAAGAGTTCGCTGCCAAGTCGTGCGTATGAGGCCCAATGTTTGCCTCATTCATGATCGTCATGCGGGCATGTTGAAGGCAATTGACTACCTGCAGAATGGTTGGCCGGAGAGGGGACTTCCAGCCAGGTGGCATGATGTTCGGAGTAGGTGGTGCATGCGTCATATGGGAGCCAATTTCTACAAGCAATTCAAGAACAAGCACCTGATGGATCTATTTAAGAGGCTATGTGGTCAAAATCAGGAGAAAAAATTCAATGAGTTGTGGAGGAGGTTGGATGAGCTGACAACAAAGCAAACCGACGAGCAATCTCGTCGGCGACAGGATGACGATCCTCTAGTACCTCTTGGTCCACTACATGATGACCCGCCAACAATGAGAAGAAGGTCGGCATCATCAATACATAATTTCTCGCAGTGGATAGAGAATGAACCGAAAGAAAAGTGGTCTCTGTTGTATGACACTGACGGGTCTCGGTATGGTATAATGACAACCAACCTGGCCGAGGTGTACAACTGGGTGATGCGAGGAGTGCGAGGACTCCCACTGGTCGGTATTGTGGAATTTATCCTTCATGGCACTCAGGCATACTTCAGGGACAGATACAAGAAAATTGCCCCTTCGATGCAAGATAACAACATTGTATTTGGGAGTGTGGTGACAAAGTATATGCAAGATAAAATAGCAAAGGCTATGAAGCACAGAGTTATTCCCCAAGGTACCCAAGTTCATAGGTACGAGATAATGTGTGTGGACAGGCGAAGGCGCGGCATCAACCGCGTTCAAGCTGTGCAGGAATGTGTGCTTCATGCGGACGGCGGTTGCAATTGTAGCTGCATGAAGCCCAAGCTTAGACATCTGCCTTGCTCACACGTACTTGCAGCAGCTGGGGATTGTGGCATACTTCCCGATATCTATGTGTCACCCTACTACAGGAAAGAAGCAATATTTCATACATGGAAGGAGGAGATATATGGGTTCGGGATATCTGGATCTTATACAACTCTGAGGCCACAGGTGTTCTACATTCCAGATCCGTCAAAGTTAAGGCTGAAAAAGGGCCGGCGTCAATCGAGACGCATCAGAAACGACATGGACGAGTCGGAGGCAGGGGGAAGGACTCTACGGTGCAGCAAATGCGATGAGCACGGGCATACTTAGAAGAAATGCCCGAAGAATTCGCAATCTCCAACCGTCCCAGGTTCTGATCTATCTGGACAGGCAACCGATGGCCGCCGTCCATCGGGAGAAGGAACAACAATGAGGCGACCACGTCCTAGGCGTTCTCGTGCGGCGACTACGTCATCCGCTGGCGATGCAATGACTTGATTATTCCTGTCAGCCTTTTAGTCTAGCGGTGATCCAATTGATGTAGTATTTATAATGCTGTTGTCATTTGTCATGTATGTAATATTTATTCTTGTGAGACATGAACTATTGTAATGCTGTTGTCATTTGTCATGTGTGTAATATTTATCCTTCGGAGACATGAACTATTGTAATGTTGCTATCATTTGTGTAGTGTACCTTTAGCGTTACGAATTACCATTGTAATGAACAATTTGTGTAATGTTTTTTTCTTTATCAATTGCTTATTTGTAATCACTCTTATGTATGCAGGTATGGCGGACGAGACACCAGCTCTCCTCAGTAGGGCACTGGACAGGAGCCACCGTTCGTACTTGTCGGCGGTGCAGGGTGCGCAGCTTACCACCTTTCGTCCACGCCCGTCGCACGAGTTGTTGCGGGCCGATCCGCGGCACGTTCCGTGGTATGATAGAGCTTAATTACTTGATGGCATTTTTTGGCTATTTGGAAATATGTGGTACTAATGTTGAACTCCACGGTACGCAGGTTGCGTGAGGCAGGCCTGATAGCGATATGCAGGCTTGTTGAGGCGCGGGCGGACGAGAACGACCCGGCCAAGCGCTGGGATGCGGACCGGTCGCTGCTGGCTGCTTTGGTAGATTGGTGGCGGCCGGAGACGCACACGTTCCATCTCCCCTGTGAGGAGATGGTACCTACGCTTCAGGACGTCGCGTACCTGCTTGGGCTTCCACTGGCCGGGGAGGCTGTTGGCCCAGTGGACGATGCTGGTGGCTGGAGGGAGGATATCATGGAGCGATTCGCTCCCGTGATGAGGCTACCTGGGCTCCCTGGAGTTGCTCCCCCGAACATGTACACCACCGCCAGGCCTACGAAGGCTTGGCTGCTGCAGTTCACAGTAAGTTAACTTTTACACTTTTTAGCATTTTTAATTTTTATTTTTTAAAGATTTGCAAAAATAATTTTAGGTTTCAAAAATTTGCAAAACTAATAATGCTTATTCGACACTTTAAATGATCTTAAATAAAAAAGTTGTTAATAACAAAGCTGTAGATCTTCGTGAGATCTATAACTTTCATATAAAGTTTATCTCCATCCGATATAGTTTAAAATGTAGATATGAGATTCTTTTAAATAGGTTTTAGATTTTGTAACGAATATTTGGATATGTAAACGATCTTAAATGAAAAAGTTGTTAACTATAAAGTTGTAGATCTTTTAAAAAATAAAAATTAAAAATGCTAAAAATTACACTTTGTTACTTTCCTAGAAATCTTACGAGTTTTAACATCGTTTGCTTTTTGTTGTAGACCGACCAGCTCCACCCCGATGCCGACGAGTACTCGCTCAGACGGTCCTTAGAGGCGTACCTACTGTGGATGTTCGGCTGGGTGATGTTCACCAGCACCACCGGGCACGTAGTAGACAGGGGCCTGATCCACTACGCCCGGGCGATCGCGGATGTGGAGCTAGGGGCCGTGCCGCAGTGGAGCTGGGGTTCGGCAGTCCTCGCAGCCATGTACCGTGCGCTGTGCGAGGCCTGCTGCAAGACGGATCCTGGAGCGATTTTCGCAGGCTGCCCTATGCTTATTCTGCTCTGGGCAGCTGAGCGGTTCGCGATCGGCCGATCGATCGTCGACACCGCTACGTACGCCTCAGGACCGGCAGCCGACCACCCAGCCGACGGGCCGACGATGGGCACGTACTGGTGCCGCCGCAACGTAAGTACAAATTGTTTTCATTTCAAATTTCAGATTATGTGCGATTGATGTTCTGACGAGTTGGTTCTCCTTGTGTCGCAGCGCCGTTACGCCCACGTCCAGGTCAGACGGAGCTACCCGGAGTTTGTCTTCGAGTTCGACCGTCAGCAGCCTTCGGACGTCGTCTGGGAGCCTTACACGCACCACGTGGTCGCGGAGAGAGCACCTCTAGGTCTGTCTGCCTTGTGCACGCGTGACGCGGCGTACTGGTTGACGGTGGTGCCGTTGGTTTTCGACATCTTCGTCGAGCCTCACTGCCCTTACCGTGTTATGAGGCAGTTCGGACTGAGGCAGGGCTTTCCAGTGAACGTACCGATACCCGTCGCGCCCCAGGACCACCAGTGAGTATTTCTCTTTCACCTTTACTATTGTTATGTCGACTACGCGTGGAACGTTCGATGACCATTATGTTCTTTGCAGGTTGACTCGACGGGGACAGCACGCAGGGACACTGTGGGCACCTCGGATCTTGCCGTACGTCGAGGACTGGTTGGTAGCCACCGAGGAGGTGATTGCCAAGGTCCACCCACACTCGGAGGAGAACTACACTGCCTACCTTCGGTGGTACTTGCCGCGCACACGTGCCCGCGTCACCTTCACCGCGGCAGCTCCACAGCTACACCAGGCAGGCGTCAGGGACACCTACCCCGTGCACCGTGACCAGGAGTACTTCCTAGGGGTACGTCCATGTTTCTCGGACTTCTTGTTTTCGTACTACGCGGTTGGTACATATGAGACTGACAAACCTAATTAATAATGATTCCCGCAGGTCGACGCTGCACGCGCCATGAACGCCGACATCAACGCGGTGATGCTGAGGTTGGACGCTGGACTGCACCTGAACGACGTTGAGCAAAGGGTGACGTTTGAGCGGATGCAGACGAAGATGCGTTCGATCTTGCGCGTCCTCTCTTGTCGTTCAGCCGTGGACGCGGTACCTCCACCGGCAGCTGCTGTTCCACGTCCACGCGGCCCGACACCAGGATCGACATCGCACGGTGCTGGTGCGTCCACAGGTTAGTTCCGTACCTTCTCATTATGCAAAACCTTCGCGATGTTATTACAAACTGAATGTCAACTAGGTCCGACGCTGCCGACAGGACACTCTGCTGGAGCGAGTGGATCGTCGATCCCTCGGCCGTTCGCGACTCCGCCCAGCACATCGGCCTTTGTTCGAGTGAGCGGTTCGTCTGTCCCTCCTCCCTTCAGTCAGCCGCCAGGTGAGCAAGCGTCTTCCGATGAGTGCTACAAACGTACTATTCGGGCGGAATGTTGCTTAACTTTTGACATCTGCAGGAGGATACTACCCGGCGGGGATTTTCCGTTCGGGCGAGTCTTCGTCGCAGGCGGGCGGGTCTGGTGCGGGTGGGTCCGGTGCGGGCGGGTCTGGTGAGGGCAACGACTTCGACGACCTAGAGGACCCAGAGCAGGACGTTCTCGGCGCCTCTCAGCTTGGTGGAGCACCACCACCACGGAGCCAGGAGCAGCCGCAGCACACGCCCGCACCAGATGTCTGCGCTAGTCGTGCCGTGCCCGCTGAGAGGCTGACGTACTCTCAGGGGCACATTAGGAGGGGTAGGGGTAAGAGACCTCGCCAGTAGGCTACTAGTGCTATATGTTTGTAATATTTACAGTTAGTAACTTTGAGTTACCTCTTTGTATATAAATCTATTCGATCGCCGCACTCATATGTCACGAAAACATTTCATGTCATTCGCTACATCGAGTACTCGATCGGCTGTAGATATCAATGATACATAATCTAAATCTCAAAATATATTTAAACCAAGTGATTGGGATAGATCGGACAGGGCGCCGAGACAGTATAAATCACTTATGTCTAAAAACACCTCAAGAGAGAGATTATATATATTCATAGCATAGCCGATGAAGTAAATCTAACATAGATCCAATGCAATAAAATCCACAAGATTAGATTAAACAGTGAAACCTTTGTTGTCATCGGCTAAATTCAACTTATATGCAATCCTTATAAGCCGATGCAACGTCCAGATAACTCATCGGCTGAAACCCCGATGAAACCCTTATCAGCAATCAAAAAGCAGGCTAGAGATTCATGGTTCTAAGCACGACTTAGTAGGTCAAACTCAACTGATGCAGCACTAAGTATGTAAAGAAACACGGTATCTAGATGATCAAGCCCTTGACTGATTTTCAGGGTGGTAGATGCCTAAGCTAATCTAATCTAGCAAGACGATTTAGTCGATACCGACAGAAACCCTAAAACGAGAAGCAGCCGATAAAGCTAAATCGAGATGCTAATACTAGATTAACAGAAGACATATGATAAATAGCCAAGCAAATATATTATCCAAACCAGAGTAATCCAAGAGGTCGAATGTACTGATGCAGCCTTGAACGACGCCGACGTAGATGATACAATTGCCTGAACCGACGGAACATTGGACTTACCCCTTCGCCGGAGATCGACAGCCGATGCAGCCCCGCGTCAGGTGCCAAATTCCGCCGGTTGATAAATAAACCGTAACAGAGTAAAAGGTGGCGATGCGCCGAATTGTATTGATCGAGAGTTGATTTTTTACAATAACCCCGGGTGTACATATTTATACCCATGGGGAGATACTAGTCCTTGTAGGACAAGAAAGAAACTTTCCTAAAGATAAAAGAAAAACATAAAGTCCTTAAGGGACACTAAACACACTTTCCTAAAGATAAAAGGAAACTAACAAATATCCTAATTAATAGATACAATTGCCTTCTTCGGACTCAATCCGCACGTGGCAATCCTCATGAAGCACACCAACCGAACCCGACAATAATCCTGCCATCTCCTCATCGGAATCAGCTATATCGGCTATCCTTATCCGATTCTGTTTCAGCCGATGCACACCATAGCCGATTTGGCTTGCAGCCGATTCATACTCTGTTTCTGTAATCGCTTATCTCCTCCAATCGGCTTCGGCTTTAACTCCGCATGATTTACCAAATTTCGTCGTTAACAACTACTGAGTGCAACGAGGCCACTTTCCCTTCCTCTGCGCATCGGGATTCTCCTCCATTGCTGCCTTCGCTCGCCGCGCACGCTCAAGCTTCCGCTCCCGCTCCTCCTTGTACGCAGCAACACGCCTCCTTTCCGCCTCAGCCTTGTGCTCTTTTTCTGCGGCCTCCTCCTTGCGTCTTTGCTCTATCTTGTCCTTGCGCTCTGCATCCCATTGCCGCATGTACTCCAACCGCTCCTTGTTTTGCGGCTTGATCTCGGTGTCGATCCACTGCTCAAAATCACATAGCGGTGGAGGGGTCTGCCACAAATGCAATGTTTACTAATCAAATAAGTTGTTCAACACTACTTAATACACCAAATAATTATTAGAAAACATCAGTTCCTCACCATTAAGTTAATGCGGCGTATCTCAGGTGTTGGCTCAAACTCAAAATTGGCACACATCCAGTATCTCTGCATGTATGTCTCCTCTTCATCGGACTTGGCTACCTTGCAAGGATCACCGCACCAGCACATGGGCACTGGAACACCGCTAGGCAAAGGCAATGGGTCGAAGGCATTTCCAGTCTTCGGGCGATAACTACAAGTCAACAATAAATGAAACACCCTAACCCGTTAATCTAGGATTCCTCATTTCATGCACAACGAATAACACAAAATATCACAGAAACGATTTACGTTACCTTGAGTTGGTAGCTTTTCCACGCCTTGGCATCCTACAGTTTAAAAAACAACTATCAAATATTGTAAACGCCCTTCATACGGTCAAATATAGTACTACTACAAACCAAACGTGTGCACAACAAATCTAGCCTAAAATTATTCACACTTCTAAGTGCTACAGATCTACTCACAAATTTCAACATATCTACTCACAGTGCTACAGATCTACTCGCAAAAAATTTAGGGTCCACATCTAAGTGCTATAGATTTACTCACAAATTTCAAATACATGGTAATTACACTAGTATGCGACACAAAATATAACCATACGTCAGGATATTGTACTAACCTGCGATCGAATAAGCACAGCAACAACGCTTCGCGGCTCTTCTCCTTCTTCCTCACCTCTCTCTTTTTTTTCCTTCAATTGTGACCGGTTGAAATGAGCACCTCCTTGGGCCATTGGGGCTTTATGGGATGCCGACCAAAAATTGCCCTTGCAGAGGGCGAGATTACGCCAAAAATCGCCCTCTGCAAGGGCAGCGAGGGGGCTACCTGCAAATTTGCCGCACCCCTCTATAGTTCTAGTTGCACCTTTTCCATATTCTCATTGAGAATACAAAACTGATCAGCTTTGATGTGTTTCAGTAGCAAATTACAAGAAAATTTGTTTTTTTACAAAAAAAATACTACAATTTATCTGTTACATGTTTCATATTACAAGTCGTTTCAATTTTTTCAAATCAATCTTTTTAAAAGTTTAATCAAGTTTATAAAAAAAATGGCAACATTTATATTATCAACTTAGTTTTATTATATTTAACGTTACATATATTTTGATAGTTTTTAATGTTACAAATGTTGTTATATTTGTATAACCTTACTTAAATAAAGTGAAAATAGTTTACTTTTATAAAAAATCAAAAATCATCCTTACAAGCGGCCCCCTGCGCAGGCAAAAATTGCCCTCTGTAAGGGCGGCAAGGGGGCCGCCTGTAAAATTGCCAGGGCGGCCGCCTTTTGGCAGGCGGCCCCCTGATGAACAGTGAAAAAACGCCCTTTGTAAGGGCGGCAAGGGACTGAAACGCAAAAAGGCGGCGACGCGGCAGACGGCGCCCAACGGCCGTCTGCCACGTCATAAAAATCGCCCTTTGGGAGAGCGATTTTTAAATCTCGCCCTCCCAGAGGGCGATTGGAGATTAGTTCTGCAATATTTCGAAACGAAAAATTATTTTTGCAAATATTTAAATAAATAAAATTAAAAATGATAAAAATTCCAGCCAGACATAGGTTGCTCACTAAGCAGAGGGCCTCCGCTGGAACCTTCCCGAATTCCCCAAAGCCGAAGCCATACCCTAGCTCCTCCTCCTCCTCCGCCGCCGCCGCCGCTGCCGAGGTCTGCCGCTGGTCCTGTTCCTCCTCCTCCTCCGCCGCCGCCGCCAGGTTCTGCCGCTGGTCCTGCACTGGCTCTGATCATGCAAACCCACAACTCCACGACTCAGATGGCTACCGCCGCAGCTGTCGAAGCAGATGCTGAGGCAGTGACCAAGACCGGCGACAAGTCCCCATCGACCGTCCTCGGCGGGGTGAACGCGTCGTCCGACACCGACGCTTCGGATCACTTCTTCCAGGAAGACCCAGTCTACGATACCGGCGATGAGGCTAGCGAGTCATCTATCCACGAGAGTCCCTCCGCCTCCGACTACGACTCCGACGTTCGCTCGGCGACTATCACCCTTGCGAGCAGGTACGATGTTGGTTGTTAATAGATTGTAGTCTATTTGATAGAACCATAGACAGGGCTGCCACATATCAACGTATTAATCTGATGCAGTTTGAAAGTTTAGGCCTTGTTCGGTTAATTCCTCTCACCAGTCACAAGGGAATTGAGGGGGATTTGGAGTGGATTTATTCCACACCTATTGTGGTGTGGAATTAATCCCCCTCAATCCCCTCCAATCCCTCCCTCTAGGGGATTAATTGAACAAGCCCTAATATTCTGATTCTGAGGTTCCAAACAAGATTTAATTGCCTTCCATGTTTAACGTTGTTCTCTGAATTCATGTTTATTGGATTCCTTAGGCAACAGCTGGAGCTGCGGGATGACCTTGGTTCTGCGGACACTAAGATTCCCTCCGACTCCGACGTTCGCTCGGCTAAGATCACCCTTGCTTGCATGATCTCTGTCTCCTTCCTGTTGGTCTTAAGTTCCCCCCTGCTGCTGCGCCACCTCTATAGTGAGCCGCTGGCCCTCCTGTGGACTTTCGCAGCATTTATATCCGCTTACATCATCTTCTTGATCTTCGTATTTTCACCGACAATGTGTCTGTCCACCGTCTTCTTCCACATGCCCTACCCCATCCTTCTGGCCATTGCCGCTGACAGGTTTGTTGGCCCCTACGCTGGATTCTTGGTCATGCACATGGCGACAGGATGGCTGGCCGGCCTGCTTGGGTACGCCTACGCTGAGCACCTGCACCACATTGGCCGGGAGACGACAGCCAAGCACATTACCCCCCCAACCTTCTTAACCGAGCAGGATGAGAGGTCCTTCAAGATAGATCGTGTTGGTAAAGCTGCCGGCTTTGGTTTAATATCTCTGCTGTTGACTACAGCCGGAGCTGTGCCATTGTGGTTTTCTCCTGCGGATGTGCTTCCTATTTTCGTGGCCTTTCTTTCGATTCTGGAGGGGGCTGCCATCTATTGCTGGGTTGCTTTCGTTGCTAGGTTTGTGCTTCATGATGCCCTCCTGTCCGCTGAGCAGCTTGGCTACATCATGTTGTGCTATATTTGCCCATATGTGGTGATGGGCTTCTTTCTACTGCTGCTGCTGACCCACTTTGGCTTGACTGGCGGTACCATTGCGGCTATGTTTTTATGGTGCTTGATGCTGTCCATAGCTGGATTGCTTGGCTATGAGCTCTCTGTGCATGCCCAATGCAAGCAGATGATGCTCTCAAGGTAAACAACAGATATGCTTGTGTTTGCTTCTAGCATAAACATTCTGTTTTTAAAATGATTCATCGAGAAGCTACGCCATATAGCAATGCAACCTAATTTTCATTATGCTTTGTAGCATGGCATGATTTGTAGGTGGGTGGGAGTTATTTTGGTGCCATTTAGGTTGTTACGGAATGTATTAATTAATTTGTTTGTTAGATAAATACCTCAAATTCAATATCCATGTAAGCATGTTTAGTTTTACTACATTGTTTTATTGCAGAGTGTGATGTCCATAGAGCCGCAACATAGACACTTCGTTTATTTTGCAACTAGTGTATGTTTCAAACTATTGCAGCTAGATTGCAAGTTCCGAGGTTTCAAAGGACATTTAGTTGTTCCATGTTTAATGTTGATATCTGAATTTCTAGCCGGAATGTTTGTCATGGTAAACTAGTATCCTGATGAAGCAAACTGGCCAGCTAGTTTTCTTTTATCCTTTTTATTTCATCCAATAAATTTCATGTGCTTTGGCAAAATAGCATGAGTTGTCTAGCATTGACAGTCGTTCGGTTGTTAACAGATTGTAGTGTATGATAGATCCATAGTTTGAAACTTTAATGTGTTTCCAAACAACTGTGGATTACTGATTCTGAGGTTCCAAATAACATTTAATAGTAGTCCATGTTTATCGTTGCTCTCTTAATTTTCTGACATGTTTATTGGACAACTTAGGCGGGTGCTGGAGCTGCGGGATGGCCTTAGTTCTGCTGCCGGGGATAGTCCGACTGCCGCCACTACTTCTGATGACTAGACAAGGAGTGCTGATGACTACACACTGAATTAGTTCTTAACGAATGTATGTGTGTTGTGAATGATATCTAGTTATCCTGGAGCGCACTATGCCCATCCATGAAACCAAATTTCTGTGGATCTAATCTATACCTCTGCTATAATATGAATCTATGAATTTGTAATGCCAAGCTCATTACTTTTTTGGGATTTGCTATATGACAGCCGGTTGTTTTTTTTCTATTTTATCAGCAGAATTTTTGACCGTCGAATCGTTCCAACATTCGTGCAAGTATTACGGACTCGTTTTGTTGTGGACCCAACCCGAACCTGCTTGCCCAGTCATTCGCTCGTTCTTCCTCCCATCTCCCTGACTTGCCCTCCTTGGCACGTCCACTCGCTTTCTTCCCTTCCTTTGGCAGTCGGCTCCACCACCCACTAGACCTCGTCCTCTCGCCGCCGCCGTTGCTCTCCTGCCTGCTTTCACTCGCTCTGTCACCATCGCTCTCTTGTCCACGTTCACTCGCTCTGTCACCATTGCTCTCCCAAAGACCTTCGGATCTGCCACGCGAGAATGTCGTGGCCGACGGATCCGGTGACGCCGAACTTCTCGCTCTGTCACCATTGCTCTCCCAGAGACCTTCGGATCTGTCACGCGAGAAAGTCGTGGCCGACGGATCCGGTGACGCCGAACTTCCCGCTCTGTCACCATTGCTCTCCTAGAGACCTTCGGATCTGTCACGCGAGAAAGTCGTGGCCAACGGCGCCTGTTGACCAGCCGGCTGGAGATGAGGGTGCGAGCGTCGCTGCATGCCCTCTTCTTATTCCTTTCCCTCTTTTGTGCTCTTCCTCTTCCGCGTGCCCGGGGTTGGCCCTCTCCCTCTTCCTCGCCCTCTCCCTCTTTTGTCCCTCGTCTTCCTCTTCCTCTTCTGCGCGCTTGGAGTTGGCAGGATCTTTTGTCCCTAGGCTCCCCGCCGGTGGATCCGGTTGTCTGGAGACGAGGGACACGAGCCGCCGTTCATGTCGAGGACGGAGGGAAAAGTCGAGTGAGGAAAGCTCAGCCGAGTGGTGGCACTGAAGGGCAGGTGCTCTTTGTTGATTTCAGGTGCTTTTTTTTGTTGATTATTGCATTTTCCAAGTTTTTTATTACATGTGAAGACATAATTTGTTTGTGTATGTGCATGCGGGGGAATTGGATATGTGCTCTTTGCTTGTTGGGTGTTGTGTTCAAGGTGTAAATTTTCTATAAATGTATAGTTTTTTCCTCCCGTAAAGCATCTTTGATTTAGTTCATCTAGTTGCTCAAGTCATATGCTTGCCATAGATTATGGTTAGTTTTGTGCTTAACATATGATCACAACCCTTTGATGATTCGGTTATGCGTACCTGTGTATGATCACTTATGATTTTGTAGGAGTTGTTCTGCTATCTACATATGCCAAGTTTTTATCTACTATTTGCATCTAGAATTATCGGCCAACCATGATGTATCTATCATTATTGTCACACTGTCAACCGAGGACTCCAAGGGGAGGTTGATGGCGAGAGGGCTCGGCCCAAGGTGGTCTCCTTCGTGCTATGCGACAGTGATGTCACCAGTGGCGGCCTTCGGTGCGTGCTCCCGAGCGTCGTTGGCACGTCGGCATTCCCGTTGCTACGATGGACGAAACGAACCGATGTCAAAATAGGAATCGCTCGGCAAGATGTGGAGAGAATGGAACGCGGTAGATATGGGGATGGAGATGGCTTGACAGCGACGGTGGGAGTCGTCTTCCTCGTGGCCGATGGCGGAGATGAGATGAAACCAGGGAGTTGGAGCGCTGCATCTTGGTTTGGTCGGCACTGGAGTGAGTAGTGAGGATGGGCGACGCGGCTGGGAGGAGATATGGCGAGCTCGGCATCGGACACAGCGGTGGACACGCGTCAAGCAGGAACCATGCGCCGCTCTTTTCTAGCTTTCTTGTTCTCTCTGTCTTTCTCTGGTTCAAGAGTAGAGGAGTGACTTTGTACCAAGGTGCAGCTAGCTCATGTGGCCATCATGTGGGCCCAGTTCGTTGT
This sequence comes from Oryza officinalis, assembly GCA_008326285.1. Taxonomy (NCBI): domain Eukaryota; kingdom Viridiplantae; phylum Streptophyta; class Magnoliopsida; order Poales; family Poaceae; genus Oryza; species Oryza officinalis. Next base: position 58,619,349 of record BDMV01000001.1, on the reverse strand, counting down.
AAACAAGACAAAAGTTGGAGGGGTTGGTAGAAACTTATTTGGCGATTTTCAGAATTTTATCCTATTTATTCTTTTCTCTTATTTTTATAATTCTATAGTTTATTTTGTGGAGCAGATAAATTAGGGTGGATTTTTTTGGAGGTAGAATAAAATACCTAGTTTCCATTTTCTTTGGTTGCACACAAAAATTCCTTATAGTTTATTCTCAGGAAAATAGAGAAAATAGGCCTGGCTGAAATTAAATTGAATTTTTAGGGGGTCAAAAATAATAAAATAAATTATGAAAAAATTATATTAATTCATGATAAATAAGCTAGTATTTGAATAAATTATGTTTGATATACACTTTCATATAATTTAATGTATGTTTTGATGAGGTATAAGTTTTGCCGATTAGAGTTTTAAATAATCTAAAGTCTAGACTGGTTTGACTCATTTAATTGAGATATAATTTGTGAATATAAAATCATGCCAAAATTTCAGTGAGTCTAAAATATTGAGTAGCATCCACATGAATTTTTTTCCATGATTTAATATTACACCAATTATTTTTAAAAATTCACTAAGCTTAAAAATATACATAGGTTGCTACTATGAAAATGCATTTAAGTGTTTATAAAATTATTTTTAGATGATTCTTGACCTGACATGATGTTGTTGAGAATGATTTATACTTTTAGTTACTCAACTTCATATATGTACATGTATATACATTCTTGTAAATATATATTAAGTAATTGCTTCAAATTTTTAATTAATGCTCATAAGTCCTATTATGAAATGCTAGTAAAATCCAAAAACAAGCAAAAGGACTCAAGTCACATCAATACATTATGCAAATACGTGCTCACACTATGTTTTAGTTTTATTTGTAGGTTGGTAAAGAAAAGTTTAAATTTGTTCTCAAATTTTCATAATGACACTAGCTCGATTAGTCTTGTCTCGGTCTTTGATTTGAAAAATATTTGTATCCTTATTTAGGAAAAAAATTTTTGATATCTTTAGATGCAAAATTTGAAATTCAAATTTTAGGTATGTTACAAATCTACCCCCCTTAAAATAAATCTCGTCCCTGAGATTTGCGTCGGGTTGTGGATGGAAATGACGGTCGCGGTGTACGTTGGTCCACTGAGAATTTTGTTCTACTTGTGTGGTTCTTGCCTTTAGGCTCCTGGTAAGTTTGTTGAGATGGTAAATGGTCTGAAATCGTAACCTTGACTGGTGGATGGAAACTTAATTGAAAAATTCTATGATAACACGATATTATCTATTTTAGTTGTTTATAACTCCTTTCAAACCTACTAGATTTAGTACTTCTATTACTTAGTTTCTCCATGTAGAAACCGTTGGTTGTTTGACTTTCTACGAGTGTCTTCCCTTCTCACACGAGGGTAGGGTGGTCATAAATCGCGTACTTAGAATAGGTCTGGTTAAGAGCTCATATAACTTCTAAAGGTAAGGGCAAGGATAACTCTTGGAAAATCATATGAAAGAAAAATAGTGCTGGATACATTTAATATATTAGGGTCGTGGCAAATACAAACCTTGAGAATCGTGATCATGATCTTACCTTGCTGAGCTGTCATTGGGCAAATGGAAAATTTTAGGACAGCAAGCCTGGTAATTAGGAGAATAGGGAATAACAAGTCTCTAATTACTATTACATTCATCCATAAAGGTTTTACATAAATGGGAAAATGTGACATCTATATTACATCACATGGTTCATTGAATCACTCACCTGGGAAACTTGGAATGTTGGGACCTGAATAATTGGGACAAAGTCCGATTATATCTCATCATATACATTCATATACTTGGGTCATGATGAAAAGGGGTTGTTAGATGGCATGGGTAGCAATAACTTTCTTTTTCTCAAAAAGACATGGATGTATGCTATGATATCATGATGAATGAATGATGTGATGTATGTATGAAATGATTTAATGCTTATCAAAATATTTTTGTATTGTATACATGCCATAGAACAATCCTTTTTGGTTCAACCAGTTTGTAGGTCATGGTGGTAGCATGGCTTGTTTGAGTTCATGTCTCCCTACCTTTCTATTGAGAGTATCAAGATATCTAATTAGGAAAATTCACATTTACACGCCTCAGATTGGCTTTACATCCATACGATAGGTTATTACATAAAGGGAATATATAGCATCTATTTTACATATATTTCATAGTGGAGGTCTTCTCGGCGGTCAATGTGGATGAATAAACCCGGCAAATTGAAGTATAATCAAAAGGGTATGTTGTATAGTGATCATGGTGTACCCTCCTGGAAATAATTTGGTTAGTAAACAGTTGTCATCTTCAAGAATACAACAAGGTTAAGGTTAGAGGCATAAATATATGTCACACCCCGCCCCTGCGCCACTGTACAAATGGCACCGAGGAGGGCGTGCCGCAGGATAACGGCGAACCGCTTTCCCACGGAACCGCAAAATAGGTACCAGTCCCAGGATAACGATGCTGGTACCAGCGGTAACATGCTGAATCAATGCAAGATTTAAATAAATACAATATACCTTTACGTTGCAGCTTCGGGGAATCCCTGAGTTGCAACCACCAATCAGAGTCAGCAGCAGCGAAACTTAGCGAAGCTAGGACACCAAATCCACCGGCAGTAGTTTGGGTTTAGGGACGAAAGTCCAACCTTCATCTTCTTCCTGAACTTAAGCCAAGAGGGGAAAAACAACAACAATGGGGATTGAGTACTTTCGTACTCAGCAAGCCACTAGGAAATGTGTACATGCAAGCATCAAAGACAGGCTGAGTTTGTTTAGCAAATCATTTTTAAAACACTTTTCCTTTTAAATGTCTAAGTGTAGGTTTTCAAAGTAACTTTCCCTTTGGAGAGAGAGACATCTCACCTCAATCCGTCCACGAGTTGCTTTGCAACGACTCGAGCGGGAAAGTCAAATTTTAGCATTCATAGCACTTCCTTCTTTATTAGCTTCTTTTCACTTTCAAAACATAACCCAACATTCTCTTCAACAATCATCCGTTAACCAAGTCTCAAGGTTAACAACTCCGGGTCCGGTCCTCTCGACCTGCCAACCCAAACTCGGCCATCTCGGCCCCTGAACCGGCCCTCTCGGCCCTATGGTGTCAGACGACACCCCAGGTCACACATGCCTGTTCCCAACCACGAAGGCTGGCCGTCCGTCACAAAGAAGGACTCTGGTAACGGTTCCCATTCCACAAACCAATTTATTAAATGAGTTTTAAAAACAAATCTACGCTATGGACATCACCTCACATTCGCCCTTGACCGTGGGCACGGCTGTTCGAACAGTTCAATTAAACCTCTGCAGAGACTGTACGCTTTTCCCACAAGACATGAAGCTTACACCGATACTGGCCGGTATCGGAAGTTCGTGACAAAGCCTTTCTCTAACCAAACCATAAATGTCCCATGTCCCACAGATGGGTGGAATCTCTCCACCAAGCATCAGGCCAACTTTCAAGCCCTCATCTACTCAGGCCCCACCGTATGGACCCCCGACACATCCCCACTACAGGAGATTGCCGTAAACTCCACCATACCGGTGCTCCTCACCTGCTAACCTGCTAGACATCTATGTTTCAGCTAGTTACTCATCTAGGGGCATCCCATTCTACCCATGTGGTCGTACTGTGAGATGCTCGGATGTAAAACCCAAAGGAATCGGTCCTTATGCGCGACTACGAAACCAAACCACACAGGAGAGGATTCGCACCGCAAGTTTTCTCCCATAAAACCTTTTTATTTTTCAAAGTCACCGACTCCCCGAGTCGGGTTTTATAAACCTTTCACAACCCAAGTTTTTCCACATCGATAACCATATATAAACCTGACATAAACAAAAGGTGCAAAAGGATACCTACGCCCAGAGAGCGTAAGTATTGAGGTACTGCTGTGGTGGAGCGACAAGGGTTAAGTTTAACAAGTTCCTACGGAAAATAATGCAACTACATAGGTTGGTCCGTCGGTCGTGTGCTCGTAGACCGATGGCCGATCAAAATAATTGTGTACGCTAAACATGCAAATTTGCAATCAACACATTTTATAAACTAGGAGCAATATGATCGAAGAGTGGCTTGCCTTATTGTTGGTCTTCAAATCTTCGAGAAAATCCGCGTCAGCTGCACCTCCGAAACGTCCACTACGCGCTCGAAAAAGAAAAAACATCCAAAACCCTATAGAGTAGATAATAAATATTATAAACTAATTGTGCCATTGGATAGATCCATTTTTAGAAAGATAGGAAGTTGAACGGAGTCAATTGGACTTACGGTTGGGGAGATACGAATTTTGGAAGATTAATGGATTTTCTGAAATGTGGAATGAACTTATTAAATTGGAAAGGAATATTCCCAAGAATATTCCTTGGCTGCGGTGTTAAGGGGGAGGAATCATGGACTTTATTTGGGAAGGCTTGGGCTTTAGCCCAGAGATGAAGGAGGTCGGGCAGGGACGTAAAGTGGACTTGGTGGATAGATTATCAGGCCGGTTGGCCCAATGAAGTGGAGGGCGTGATGTAGACTTTGTAGGAATTTTCATGGGCTTAGCCCGATAACGAGAGGGAGGAATTATAGACTTTCTCAAAGTCTTCGGTCAAAGCCCGCGGGAGAGAGTCAAGACAGTGGGGCCCACCGACGGGTCCCACCTACCTTCTTTTTCTTTTTCTCTTTTTCTTTTCTTCTCTCCTTCTTATCCTCTTCTTTCTCTCTCTTTCTCATTTCTTTCTTTCTCTCTCTCCTTGCTTTTTTTCTCTGTGTTCTTCCGGGAGAGAGGAGCCGAGTGGGAGGAGGCGGCCGGCTGGGGAGGCGAGGCAGCGGCGGTTGGGACCGGCGGCGCGGGCGACGCGGCGCAGGCGGTGGCGCGGCGCGCGGCCTGCGGCCGGGAGAGGCGGGAAGGCGGCGGCACATGCGGGACGGCGACGCGGCGCAGGCAGTGGCGCGGCGCGCGGCGCGGCTGGCATTGGCGCGCGGGCGCGGTTGCGTGCGGCTGCGGCGTGGGCGCGCGGCCAGGAGACGGCTCGCGCGGCGCGGGCGGCGGCGCGGGCTGGGAGGGGCGGCGGTCGGCTCGGCAGCATGCCACCAGGTGGCGGCCGGGCAGGAGGAGGCCGGGGTGACGGCGCGCGACACGGCCGGGTGGCGCGTGCTGCAGCGCTGCGGGCTCGGCCGGGGCGGCGCGGCAGGGAAGATTAAGGGGGTTGGTCGTGACGGATTCGGGACTTCGGTGACTCGGCTCCAGAGCGGTAAAAATGGAGTGGTGAATCGGCTGAGGAACTTCACGGTAAGTTTTCTCTGGTATTTATACTGTCAAGGTGATTCTGGAGGAAGGATTTGGCGACGAGAACGGCCATTGATGCACCTGTGTTTGCTTCTCTGTCTACAGACTCCAGCTATTGTCGTTGCCTGGCTTGCTCGGCGAGCGACGCGGAGTGGTGCCTACCTTCACTGTGCTGTTGTCGCTGCCCGGCTTGCTCGGCGAGCGGCGCGGAGTGGTGCCTAACTTCACTGTGCTGGCGCAGGACGGTGCCTAACCGTCGTTCGTTGCAGGGGAGTTTAGGGAAAAACAGAGACAGAGAAAGAAACATGGATGCACGATTACTGGATGAGCCTGAGTGATTTTCCTGGCTTAATGAAGTGCAAAGGACCTCCGGGTGAAAAAGAACGGATAAACACCGGGCGGTAGAAATCCAAAACATTTTGGAATACTTGAATGGGAAGGAAATGACTGTCGATACATGCGCAGAAATATTGATTTTAATATGCACACGTATGGGAAATATTGGTCCGGTGGTCGATGTCTAAAAATAAGTATTTTTAGACTCTCTGGATGGAAATGAGACTATTTGACGACACGGTTAAAATCTCGAAATTGAAATTTCAACCGTACGAATTTTTTGAAAGGTTAAGGAGTGAAAATTCGAACTGCAAAATTCGAATAATGGAAAATTAATTTTGGGAGATGATATCATGATCAAGATTCTGGGTTCACAAGGGAAAGAATCAATTGAGATCTTTGGCACAAAAATTCTAAATACACTCAAAGAACCAAATTTTTGAAAATAGGATTTTTAATAAAATAGAATTTTTGACGGGCGAAAATCAGGGTGTTACAATATATTTCATAGGAAACTTGTAATAGGAAATAAGTCATGGACATACAATCTTTCGGGAAAATTGTTCTTGAAGGATTAATCTAACTCAAGACTTACCATGGGCATAGGAAACATTACAACCCTTTATAGGATACAAGATTATAGGATACAAGATAAGATAAGGTGCTACCCTCCTTAAAAAATTAAAAAGTTTTAGTCCAATGGTTTGGTGAAAACGAAATAAATAGGCTATGCGATAACAGGTTGGTCCTGAGCACCAAAGTATAGCCTAATGACCAAGCTGGAGAGGTGGTAAAATCAAACAAAATTTTAAAAAATCAGGTTCCTAACAAAGTTCTCTTTATGCTAGGAAGAAATTAGGATTTTAGGACAAATAGGTAATTCTAGGGAGGTTTCCAGAATATACAAGTTAGTTTACACACTATATTAATTTCATATATTACTTTCATGTTATTAAAGGAATATTTGTGAGTAGCTGCAATTCACATAATTTTGCATCCAACCATAAAGGGGCACAAAATTTGCATATTGAGCCATCTCAACCGAATTCCAAAACTATTCATCTTTTCATACTGTGGAGATTATCGGTACCATATATCCACACGGCTAGCTTATCCGACTGACTATAGGGGATAGGCTATGTGTTGTGATTATGTAATCGGCTTAGGACTTAAGTATTACATTACCTTGTGTAATAAGGAACGGCATATAGTCCTGAGTCGAGAATATTGTGAAGTCTAATATAGTATGTTGATTAGGTCTTCGACTGGTGAGGCTACTCTCTAAACCTATATAAGGAGGGTAGGATGTCCCGTGAGGGATAGATTGAGACAATAGCAATAGCTAGGTTTTCTTTATACATCCCGATCAAGAGATCAATAAACCACTCGGCGGAACTAAACCACCGAAACAGGAGTAGGGTATTACTTTTTTAGGGAAGGCCTGAACCTGTCTAAATTCTTTTGTTTGCTAACCCATCGTGTTAGGCGCTTGATCGCTACCCCCAATTTCTTATTGCCGAAATTAGGTTTCGACAGTTGGCGCGCCAGGTAGGGGCAAGCGTCAAGTTTTCTTCTTCATCTCGCCGACTAGTGCGATGGGATCTTCATCAGGCATCGACGACTTCGCCTTCCCTCCCGGGCAGGCATTCCGCTTCGACAGCCTCGACTTCATCACCGATGATTTCGGAAGGATTTCTCTCCTCGACTCAGATGCGAACCAGTCAGGAGAGGGAAACCACTCGGCGCCATTTGGGTTACCGAATGACGCTGAGATCTACAAGTCTGGAGATAGATAAATTGATCTAGTTTCCATTTTATTTGGTTGCACTCAAAAATACCTTATATTTTACTCTTAGCTAAATAAAGAATATAGACATAGCTGAAATTGAATTGAATTTTAAGTAGGTCAAAACTAATAAAATAAATTATAAAAAAATTATATTAATTCATGACAAATAAGCTAGTATTTGAGTAAATTATTTTATATATACACTTTCATATAATTTAGTGCATGTTTTTATGAAGTATGAGTTTTGCCGATTAGGGTTTAAGTATACATTAAAATTTTGACTAGTTTGACCCATTTAATTGAGATATAATTTGTGAATATAAAATCATGCCAAAATTTCAGTGAGTCTAAAATATTGAGTAGCATCCACATGAAATTTTCCATGGTTTTATCTTGCACCAATTATTTTTAGAAATTCACTAAGCTTATCTTTACATATAGGTTCCCTATTATAAAAAATATGATTAAATGATTGTAAAATTATATTTAATATGTGTTTGACCTGAGATGTTGTTGAGAATGATTTAAAATTTTACTCAACTTTATATAATACATGTATATACAGTCTTATAATATATATTTAGTATTTGCTTTAAATTTTTAACTAATGCTCATGAGTCCTATTATGAAATGCTAGTAAGATACAAAAACATGCACAAGGACTCAAGTCACATCAATACATTATGCAAATACATGCATGCACTATGTTTTATTTTCTTCCTTCGAGCTATCAAGGAAAAGGTTTTAGATTATTCACAAATTTGCATATTAAAACTAGTCTTATTAGACTCACCTAGGTCTTGAGTTGGAAAATTTTAGTGTTTCTGATTCACAAAAATCATTTTCAATATTTTAGATGCAAAATTTGAAATTCAAGATTTTGGGTATGTTACAAGACAGGTTTAGACCCTCTCAATGAGAGGTAATACCCTACTCCTGTTTTGGGATTGTATCCGTCGGGTGTATATTGATCTGATGATCGAGTTGTGATTGTCTCCATGATCCTGCCCGTAGAAGGCTCCCTGTCCACCTTATATAGTTTGGAGGACAGGGTTACAAAGAGGAAAACCTAACCAAATACGACATCAGATTCCTAATCTATTACTTGGTAACACTCAACGGGGACTCTAGGCCATACCATAGAACTCAAAGCAATATTATGACCGAGCTCTACTCTATTACATAATATATGGATCCGGCCCACCTCCTATCTCCAGTCGAATATAAAGGTCGTGTCGGTACCCAATACCCATATTCTCCACAACCAGTATCATGGCTTAGGCTGAGTTGATTATATAATGGTCATTTACAGGCGGTTGGTAAATCCATTTATGAGTGTTATTTCACTCGGATTTTTTACCACGAGTGCCATATATCTATTAGGTATGGTAAAATTGTGTGTCTTATAGGGACTTGAGCATATTTGTTTTAGCAATATGCACACAATATGAAATCGATACCTTACATTCGTTATGCAACAGGCTTTGTTGTCAAAGTTATTTGCTACGCGATTTTTTCAAGACGCATTTAGCTTAGGCCATGTGCATTATATATTTAAAAACCACTCGGATGGTTAAATTATTTATTCCTTGACTATATGCTTAGTTTATTCAACTAAACACATAGTCGGGGGCTACACCTAATTAGATGCATCTAGTCGATGCACCTAAGTATATATTCTTTATTATACTTAAATTTTTTTAGCCCTACACAGCCTCATGATTTGGTAAAAGCACTAGGGAGACCATGGCGATGATGATTGAAGCACTCAGCTTTTGGTGATTTAGCTCGGGAGAAGATTATCTTTTCGACTGTGAAGGTCTCAGGGACTATTGTGGAAAATATGGATACCGGGTACCCACACGGCCTCCATATTGGACTAGAGATAGGAGGTAGGACGGATCAATGTATTATATAATAGAGTAGGACTCGGTCGTCATGTTGCTTGTATCTTAAGGCAGGTTATAGAGCCCCGACCAGGTACTACCATGTAATATATTACGAAACTGATGTCGTGTTCGGCTGGGTTTCTCCTTTGTAACCCTGTTCCCCAACCTATATAAGGCGGGCAGGGAGCTCCCTTAAGGGCAACACAGATTCACAACCAGATCGTCAGATCAATACACAACTCGGTGGATACAATCCCCAAAATAGGAGTAGGATATTACTTCTCATCAAGAAGGTCTGAACCTATCTAAATTCTTGTCTCCACATCCATCCACTTTTAGGTATCGTGCGCTACCCCCTTTTATTATTACCGAATTTCAGTTTCGACAAATACCACCTTTAAAACCAACGTGGAGAGACCTCGACTTAAACAGGCCACTAATTGAGACCGGGCCGTGGGCGTGGCGCGACGCTGCATGCGAGACGGGGACGGCTGGCTGCTTGTCTTCCTACCATTTTTGTTTTGATGAGAAAAGCCATAACCGACGGGTGACGTTACTCCAGTAACGGACGATTCCTACCGTTTTTGTTGTGATGAGAAAAGGCGTAACCGACTGTCACACCCCAATTTGGCACCACCGTACAACGGCACCTGACAGGAGCATGTCATAGGAAAACGACGTGAACCGCTTCCTACGAAACCGCAATATTGATACATGTCGTAGGACATAGCGCTGGTACCCACGGTGACAATTATGAGTCATTGAAATCCTTAAATTAAATAGAGGACTTATTTACCTTGACTTAGGTTGCAACCCTCAAGAAAGCTCGAGAACGCAACAGACGACGCAGAAGCAGCAAGACCAGAAGCAGAGGCAACGAAGACCAACGAACTAACACCCAACACCACAGGCAACGCTGGGAACCAGGACGAAACCCTAATCTTCGCTTCACTTCGACTTCACCTTTAGAGCTAACAGGCTATATAGAACAAGGGTGAGTACTTACGTACTAAGCAAGCCAGGGGAATTTAGGTGGTTAACGTAAGCTGCAAGGGAAGGCTGTTTATTTTGCAATCGGTTTTGTTTTCAAGTTTTGAAGAACCTAAGTGTGTGCTTTCCTGCAACCAGAGCGAGACAAGTCTCAGCTTGGTCGGCTTGGTCGGCAGTAAGAAGTGACAAATTTTATTTTCAAGTTTTCACAACTCCTAGAGTTGGCCTCAAAGCTGGTTTCCCAAACCAAACCCATTTTTTCAACCTTCTAGAGATACGTGGTCCCCAAACGACCAATCACTTCCAGGGACTCCTTGTTTGCTGTCTCCCTGATAGCCACTTGCTTCCCAAGCATCAGGTTTCCCAAACCAGAACACCTTTTGACAATGTTGGATAAAACAAAAATTACGCTAAGGAATCACCTCACATCCGCCCATGACCGTGGGCACGGCTGTTTGAACAGTTCGTTAACCTCTGCAGAACAGCCACGTCTTCTGACTTTGAGGTTTTCACGACAAGACATTTTGAAAGCCGACTCAGGGTCACCTTGTGCCAACTGGAGGGGTCCCATGGACCAACATCAAGTTAGGTCCCAGACACCACCCTGGCGAATCCACTTGTCCCTTGGCATCAAGATTTCCCTGGCCTAGCTGATTACTCAGCCAAGGGTGTCCCATTTCACCCATGTGGTCGCACTTGTTATATGCTCGGATGTAATTCCAAAGGAATCGATCCTTAAAAGCGACCACACAAGCATCCCGCCCAGGAATGGCTTTGTGTCGCGAGTTTTGTTTTTGAAACTCATTTTTCTTTCACAAGGCACCGACCCAGGCGTCGGGTTTTCCAAAGCTTTCATAAATCAAGTTTTACCCACGGTGTTCTCAGATTTTAAGTTTGAAGGCAACCGTCAAAACTCGCACAAGATGCACGAATACCGAGGTACAACACAGGTGGTTACAAGGGAACATGATAAGCAATTAACAAGGGAAGGATCAAATACAACAAATTAGTAGGCCCACCGATCTGCCTTGCAGACGGGCAAAAAGTTTCCAATGCAATCCTAACAATGCATAAATATTATGCAAGCAACATAATTAATTTCAAATATAGGCTCAATATGTTCAAAGGTGACTTGCCTTGCTCAAGGTCTTGAGCTTCATGAATCTTCTAGAAATCCACGCTTGGACAAAAATCCGAGAATCGCAACTAGCTGCAAACAAACAAAACCTAAACAAAAGACTAAAGAAAAGATCCTATTTAGGCTAATAAATAGTGCCATTAGATATATCATAATTTTACAAAATTACGGGAACTGGAACGGGGTCAAACGGAGGTACGGATCAAGAGATATGAATTTTGGATGTTTAATCAAATTTTTGGAATAAAGAAAAAATAATTTATTGAATTTATAAAAAAGAATATTCTCAAGAATACTCCCGGATGTGAGGTTTCACATGTCAATGGGGTGGAGGCCACTGGTGCACCATGGACCTGGTACATGGACAGCTAGCTCGGTGTGAAGCAGGAAAGATGGACTTGGTCCATGGGTAGTTAGGTCGGTAGAGAGGGACTAATAATGGACTTCTCGTTCATGGGTGACAGGCTTAGTGGGACAGGGAATGTGGACTTCATTTCATAGGCCTCAACGGCGAGCTTTGGATTAAGAGGGGGACGGGAAGTAGACTTTGGCCCAACGGGCCGAGGGGCGAGGCTTAGCCCAAATTGGCCGATGCGAAGGAGCGGCCGAGCCGGGAGCAGGGAGTTGGGCCGGCGCGCGCGCGAGGCCAGAGGCGGGAAACAGGCCAGCGCGGCAATGTAGTCCAGCAGACCGGCGTGATGGTAGCCGGTGACGAATTCAAGAGAGAGGGCGCGACAACAACCGACGATGGCGGCGATGCTCGCTAGAGCGGCTCGCGCAGCGGTGAAAAGGGTGGAACAGTGAAAGTGGAGAAAAAGGGGCGAGCGGCCATGGCGGCTCTCAGGGAAGATTCGAGGGGACTTGCCGGGTGCGGCGGTGAGAGAACTTGATAAGAGGACGGTCGACGGTGGTGTGCGACTGCGCATGGCGGTGGCGAGAAAGGTGGTACGCCGGGAGAGGAGAAGAGAGGCCGGCGGCCAGGGCGCGGCCATGGGACGCGTTTGGGAGTTATCCGATGGCCATTGGAAGCATAGACTTAGAGAAGTGGAATGGGTGCTCACCGGCGTCGAGGAGGTGGGGTCGACGGTAGCCGGTGATGAAAAGAGGATAACAACGGCGTGGCAGCCGGGTTTCGGGGAAGGGGTTTTGAGCCCGGTGTCACGACAGAAGTACGGTGGAGAGGAAGCCGCGGACGAATGGGTTCGAGGGGCGTCGGGACGGAAGAGTGGCGGCGACCGGCTTTGAGAAAGAAGGCGGCAGGGCTTCGCCGCTTGGAGCACGAAGCAAGAGGAGGAGAAAGAAGCCCCCGGGGTCGAATTTTATAGAGGAGGGGAGCGAGGGAAGCGACTATGTCAGTGCGTGGGAAACTGCGAGCGGCGTGGCGAAATCAAATGGCGACGCGACGGTTTTGGGCGAGAGAGAGGGAGAGAAAAAACGAGTGCGAGGGAGGAAGAAGCGGCGGGGCTGCATGCCCGCTTTGGCATGTGCGGCACACGTGGCCGGGAGAGGGGCCACGGGCAGGCGGGGAGGAGAAGTGGGCCGGGAAACGGGCGCAGCCTAGAGCGAATAGGAGAGAAAGAGAGACAAGGAGTTGGACTGGGCCGAGGGAGTGGAGGCAGCCCAGGCGGCTGGAGGAAAAAGGAGAGAGGGAGGAAATGGGAAATGGGCCGGTAAGGAAAAGGCCCAAGGAATAGGGATGCAAACTAGACTTTTCAGAGAAAATTTTCTAGTGATTTATTGAAGGGATATTTTGGGTATTTGGTTTGTGATTTTGAATTTGAATTTCATATTTGAACTTATGAAAATAAGGAGGAGTCAAGGAAGGGGCACAAATTAGGAATGTTGATATTTTTGGAATAAGTTTTATATTTGAACCCTTCGAATGGTTTGAGGGGGATTTAAGGGACAAGGAATTGAATTTGAATTTTGGATTTCAAATTCAAAGCTTGAATTCAAGAAATGATTGCCAGGAGAAAAGTAGAGAGGATTAGAGTTTAAGTTGGGGTTGGGATTCAAATTTGACATTTGAACGTAGAGAATTACAAAGATCAAGGAGAGGGCATCAAATCGGGAACTTGACATTTTTAGAATAGAAGTATATTTGGGGACTTGCTGGATTATTTAGATGAGATTTAAGGAGGGGAACAAATCTCAGAAATTGGGGTTCAAATAACGGGATTGAATTTGGATCTGTATTTTGGGATTTGGAACAAATACTCGGGAAAGGATTTTAAAGGATGATAGAGCGATAGGTAGGGAGAGATTATAAAGCGAGGAGTTGAATACAAACATCAATTTCAAATTTAAGGTCCATAATCACGAGATCTTTTAAAGGAGAACTTGGAAAGGATTCAAAGTGGAGGAATGAAGTGTATTCTGACAGTTAAGGTCCCAGGGAGATTTGATTGGATTTGCATCTTGGAGTTGGAACGAATGTTTGGTGAGAAGTTCAAAGGAGAGATAATATTTGGGAAAGGACTCAAGGTAGATAAATAGGTAGATATAGGGTGAGACAGAGAAGGAGAGATGGGGGTGAAATTATGAAGAGAGGATTGAATAGAGATGGATTTCAAATTCAAGATTTGAAATCGCAAGTTCTTGCAAGGTGAAAAGATAGAGAATTTGCGCGTCGATTCGAATCTTCGGACAGGTTATGGAGTTGGACGTAATCACTATAATTTTGGTAGAGATTTAGCAGAGAGATTCGATTGGAGAGATTCGAATTCCGAGGATTCATTTTTAGTGAATCAAGGGAAGAGTTTAGGATTTACGAGGTGAATGCTTGGACTGAGTTGAATCCAAGGATTCGATGAAATTTACAGTTAGGGTTTTAGGAGCGAAATCCAAATACAAAGCTTCGAACTTCGAGACTAGTTTCAAAGGAAAACTTTGAGAGGTCGGGTTAGGGATTCAGATTTGTCGAACTTTGAGATTTGCAATCATGGGACCTTCGCAAGGATAAATCGGAGATGATTTGAGCGCGAACTCAAATCCTTGGGGGACAACTGAATTGGAATTGTTTGAAGGGAGATTTCTCGGTAGAGGTTTAGGAAGGAAATTTGAATATGAAGATTCAAATTCTGAGATTATTTTGGAACGGAAAATTTAAGGAGGCGATTTTGACATCAGGGAACTAAGACAAAGGAGGGATTTAAATTGAGATCTACGGCAGAACTTAGACTTGACACTACTCCAGTAACGGACGAGACCTCCACGCCATGCCCACGGGGACGGGGTTGGAAACGGGAACGGTTGGCTCCTTGTCTTCCTACTATTTTTGTTTTGATGATAAAAGGCATAACAGACGGGTGACGTTACTCTCACTCGCATCTAAATCTCCCACCTCCGGATAGACAGAGAAGACTCTCTGTTCATCTTCTCTCTCGGTGGTTCTCCTCATCGGTACTTTTTCTGTTACTTCTGTTCCTGAGCGGCTTAGGTAATCTCCGATTCCAAGCACCTACATGCACAGGTATTCGGGACGAGCAGGCCTCCGAAAATCCATCCGCTTGGGTACCTACACTGGTAGGTGGGCGATCAAGTTTTTTTGGGAGCGCATTCTCGCACTACTGCTCTCTGCAATGCATCGTCTTCTTCCTCTACATCGACATGTCAATCGGCGGTGGCACTAGTGGAGGTGATGACAACGATACTGCTGGAGGTGGAAAGGCATTGATGGAGGCAACAACAACAACAATGCCTCATCCTCAAGAGCATTTTCTGGGTATATCATTCTATTCACTTTAGTATTAAACATGTTCTTAGATAATGCTTATCTTGTTATTAGCATGTTTATGTTTAGCACTATCACTAGATCATCCTATCATACACATGTTATGTTTAATTTTATGTTTTTCTAGATTAAAATATGCCAAATCATGACTATATTTCCAACATACTCTTGATGAAATTCATAGCAGATAATACTCATTCAACACTTACCATCGTCACCAGTACTTTCAATACCAATTTAAGAAGCATGTAGAATTAAGAAGTACTCTTCCTCGCTATATGTTTCTGAATAAGGCATGCAAAATTTTTATTTTTCTTCATATTTGAAGAATCTGCAATACAATACAAGGTTAAAACTGAAAATTGAAAAGTGGACATACCAACGACAAGTTTAGACTTAGAAGATCTAATCGGCTAGTCAAATAATCAATAATCAGTTAATCACCTACCCTTGCCTTTGACACAATTGTATTTTATGTATAATAAAACGATAGAAGCGGACATACCAACGACAAATTGAACGATCTGTCTATCTATCTTATCTATTATATTATTAAAACAATCTTGAAAGAAGACACCACGTTCGTTGTGGAGACTAAAAATTCCCACATCAATCGAAGAAAAAAAGCAAAGTTCAACTAGAAATATAATTTAGAAATAAGTAAAATTCAGAATATTAGAAGAAGGGTCCATATAAAACCCAATTTGATAAAACTAAATTTCATAATAAAAAATAAAATAAATTCTGAAATTAAAAAAGGAAAAGAGAGTTCAAGTATGAAATTTTTTTTAAAATAAATAAAATTCAAAATAAAACAATAAGGAATATTAAAAGAACAATCCATCCAGAACACAACACGAGTTTAATTAAAATTTAGAAGAAAAATTAAAACAAATTTCGAAATTATAAAAGGAGAATTCAAGTAGAAATACAATTTAGAAATAAGTGAAACTCGGAAATTAAAAAAGGAATATTAGAATAATAGTCTATATAAAACCCAATATGAGATTAACTAAAAATCAAAGTAAAAATAAAATAAATTCCGAAATTAGGAAAAATAAATAAGAGAGTTTAAGTAGGAATATAATTTAGACATAACTGAAATTCGAAAAAAAATAAAAAATATTAAAAAACAATCCATTTAGAACATAAGATAAGATTAATTAAAAGTTA
Organism: Oryza officinalis; assembly: GCA_008326285.1. Taxonomy (NCBI): domain Eukaryota; kingdom Viridiplantae; phylum Streptophyta; class Magnoliopsida; order Poales; family Poaceae; genus Oryza; species Oryza officinalis. Next base: position 58,603,011 of record BDMV01000001.1, on the reverse strand, counting down.
GAATAAAAATGGAAATAAATTTCGAAATTAGAAAAATAAAAACAAGAGTTCAAGCAAAAATTTAATTTAGAAATAACTAAAATTTGAAATAAAAAAGAATATTAAAAGGAGATATCATCTAAAACACAACATAGGATTAATTGAAGTTTAGAATAGAAAATAAATTAAATTCAGAAATTAGATAAATAAATCGAGAGTTTAAGTAGGAGTATAATTTAGAAATAACTAAAATTCGAAATAAAAAACCAGTCCATGTAAAAAACAACATAAGATTAACTAAATTTCAAAATATAAGATAAAATAAATTCCAAAATTAAAAAAATAAATGAGAGTTCCAGTAGATATACAATCTAGAAATAATAAAAAAAACTAGAATAAAAATAAGAAATATTAAAAGCAGTTCATTTAGAACACAATGGAGATAAATACCAAAAAGGAAAGGGGTATTGGGCGAGCAATAAAAGAGTAGTGTCATGACAATTGATGGAACATTAAAAACTATAAATAAAACCCCACAGTAATAATTATTTAGAATGAATATTATTAATTAATTTTTTAATGATGATTAATAGGAAAGACAGCAGGAAGGCCATAAAGCAGCAGGGTCATGGTGGTTGATGGGACATCTAAAAGTAAAAAAAAGGCACTGGTGATGACCAGGTTCGATTTTTAAAATTTCAATAACAATAAAGAGGGGGTAACGGGCCATCCTTTAACCGTAAAGGAGTAGAGTGACAGTGTTTGATGGGACTTATAAAAACAATAAAAAAAGGGACCAACGAGGCTATGGACTTTAAAAGCTATAAGGTATGACTTTTAAAGATCACAAGGAGAATGAATAGAAGCTGTGACATACCAAACAAGTAAATAAAGTGGTGGTAAAGGAGTAAGAGGAAGCGTCTGATGTGACTTTTAAAAATATATAACTAAAAAATCCGATATTCGATTTCTTTTAATATGCTAAGACCGCGAGATGACTATTTAACAAATTTTGAGAAAATGAGTAAAAAAAACTTAGATAATTTTGTGTGGGTGTTAGCCGCGCAATTACGCCGGTCATCCAGCTAGTTAAAGGGAAAATGTTTGTCAAAATTACCCTAATTATAGAGCTAGTAGTACTAAAATGCTCTTACAAATCAATGACTCGGATCATTCTACTATTAATGAAATACTATAAGTAAAGAGGATCGTAGAGGGACTAATAAAAAAAAAGATCTTTACACTCTTCTGGGAGGATCATATAAAATCACAATGCAGTAACTATCACTCTCGCCAAGAACAAAAGTCCAGTCGTCCAGGCATTCAGAAACCACTACAACGGTAACCCTCATCTGTGTCGGGCTGCAACCGACATCTGTGTCGGGTATGGCGTCCGACACAGCGCAAAGGTCAGTGATGTGAGGAATCATCTCAAACGGGCATAAGTCCGTCACGGATGAAGCTATCTCAATCGGGCCTCAACTAATGCCCGTCACCGATAGCTTTGACCCAGACGACCGGTCAAACTATAGCCCGTCACGGATGACCTATCTCAATCGGGCTACAACTAGTGCCCGTCACGGATGTCTGTCTATCTCAATCGGGCCCCAACTATAGCCCGTCACGGTTGATATAACTCAATCGGGCTTTAACTTATAGCCCGTCACCGATGAGTATGACCACAAAAAAAATAAATATTGTTTTTTTGGCTAGCCTCAGGCCTGTGCTAGCCATGCCCGCTGCAAAATAACAGAAGCAGAAATAATATACATCCCAGCATCCCCATTCACATATGCCATTCACAACATCCCCATTCACATATGCCGTTCACACATATACATCCCAACATCCCCATTCACATATGCCATTCACATATATTTTACAGAAATAACAAATATAATAAACATAAATATTACATAATAACATGTGTTTGACAATTCAAACAGTACGTTAAAAAATGTTCATCACTTACACCTGAACCCTAAACATTCCTTTAGGGTGAATAATTTCGCGGAGGATGAAGTCGGCAATCTCCTCACGAATGTCCTCAAAGCTGCTACGCGGATCCTCTGAAAATTTGTCCTACATGTACATAATTCGAAATTAGTCGAACGATCTTTACATACATATACATATATATATATATACTTCAATTTAGTTACAACATATCAGGAATGAGACTACAAACCTCCAATTCAGCCAAAGTCTTCACCTTTTCTTTGCACAGAAGGCGCATGTTGTGGCAGACATGGAATCCGCACTGGTCGCCTATTTGTTGTTTGACTGGGAAGTCCTTCTTGTGGATAAGAGTGTCTTGTCCTGTCTTTCGAAGGCCTCCTTTTTGCACATATTGGCCCCACGCTTCATCTATTGCGAGTTGAATCGGGGTCCAATCATACAGTTGCTTGTCAATTTTGGAGTTTAAGTAGTGGCATGTACTCCACTTAGGCGTTATTACCAATAGGATCCAATGTCCACTGCGGCATTAAATTAGTTAAGGTTAATACTAAAGCTAGACGTGTAATACAATGTATTTAGGGAACACACTTACTATTGATTGTAGGCGCACATGATGTACTCCTTGTCTTGTCGGGCCCAAAAGGTGTCAAATAAGTAGTTTACCATTCCACTACGGTCCCCTTGAAGATTTGTGACATTGACTACCTGAGGATCAAGGAAGGCAACTTCCGGTGCATTCTTGAGACACCACTTCCAACTATACCTACACGCAAGCCAAACGCTCTTATAAGCATGTTACACGGATTGAGATGAATAATTTTCGTGAGCAAGAGTACTTACAAGGAGTAGCACTTGAGGAGGGTTGTGTCCACCGAGCGGAGCCTGTAGAGGTCGAACAGATCCTTGAAGTCTATCACGATATAATTTGATGGCCCAAGGAATGGCGCTCTGGCGTGTTCGCCTATTATATCATTTTCTCTATTCTTCCTCCTCACGTTAGATTTCTCCATGTAGTACATGTGTAGCTCCTTGCAAGCGGTGCCCATCGTTGCTAGCACGTCGTCTCCAACCAATGGCATGCCTAGTTGGTAGGACGATGGAGGTACGGGCTTCCTATGTGTGACGGGCCCCTTGCTCAGATCTAACTTTGTTGGAGCAAGACGTGAGAGGTGCAGCTTTCCTTTTCCTCGCACCCCTGCAGCAGGTTTTT
>BDMV01000001.1:58585114-58599763 GCA_008326285.1 Oryza officinalis | reverse complement strand
TCGACATGGTGACACGATTCTTGAACCATGCGTTGAACCGAGAGTTATGTTCTCTGTTAATCCACGTCTCAGATCGACCCGTGTTCTCCTGCCGGATTTTGGCTAAGTGCTCCTCAAAGTATGGGCTAACTTCTGCCATATGTTGGAGCACAGCAAAATGAGCCTGCCCGTAGGAAGCTTGATCGGGCCTAAATCTTTTCCTCCCGATTGTGCCAGCACCTGACAACCTTCCTTCGTGACGAGACGCTGGAACTCCGATAGGCTCGGCCTCGGACATGTAATGCACGCAGAACTCAATGACCTCCTCGGTCGTGTAGCCTTCAATGATGCTCCCCTCCGGTTTTGCTCTGTTCCGAACGTATGCCTTCAGAACTCCCATGTACCTCTCGAACGGGTACATTTCTCTTAGAAAAGCTGGGCCACATAGTTTTGTTTGCTTCACAAGATGAACAGGGAGATGAACCATGATATCAAAGAAAGACAGTGGAAAAAACATCTCCATGTGGCAGAGGGTATTGACAATATCGGTCTGCAACCCATCTAGATCTTCGGGATCTATAACTTTCTGTCCGATGGCATTGAAAAAGGCGCACAGACGTTGGATTGTATGACGGACTTTCGGTGGAAGAATGCCTCTGATAGCAACTGGCAAGATTTGTGTGATTAGCACGTGGCAATCGTGCGACTTCATTCCAACCAGTTTTAGGTCTTCCGATTTGACGTACTTACTAATCCTCGCTGAATAGCCCGATGGAACTTTAATATCTTTCAGGCATGATAACATTGCGATCTTCTCATCCTTCGACAGTGTGTGGCAAGCTGGAGGGAGGTACACTCTACCTGTCTCTGCATCTGTTACGGGCTAGAGTTCACTACGAATGTTCATTTCATTGAAATCAAGGCGCGCGTTCAACCCGTCCTTTGTTTTGCCGGGAATATTCAGCAGTAAGCCAACCAAACTCTCGCACACATTCTTTTCTACATGCATGAGATCAATGCAATGACGGACCTCAAGATCTTTCCAGTAAGGTAATCGCCAAAATATTGACTTTTTCTTCCACATACCCTTGTCCTTTGCCTGACTACGTTTTCTTTTCTTCCCAAACTCGTTGGTAATGTCCTTGACCAAGTTGTGGACCTCATCTCCGGACAAATCCTTGGGAGCAGGCTGAAGTTCTCTCTTACCGTTGAAAATATTCTTCTTCCTTCGAAATGCGTGACGTAGCGGGAGCCACCTCCTATGACCCATATAAACCATCTTTCGTGATTTCTTCAACCACCGGCTGCGTGTATGTTCCATGCAGTCAGAGTATGCCTTCTTTCCTTTCACGGTTTGGCCAGAAAGATTACCGAGGGCGGGATAGTCATTAATGGTGCAGAACAGTAGAACTCGTAGCTTGAAATTCTCCTGACCATATGCATCCCAAGTTTCCACACCTTCTTTCCAGAGCATCTCAAGATCATCCATAACAGGCTCCAAGAACACATCGATATCATTGCCCGGTTGTTTCGGTCCTTGGATTAGCAAGCACAGCATAATATATTTTCTTTTAAAGCACAACCATGGCGGTAGGTTAAAGTTTGAAATAAGAACTGGCCAGGTGTTGTGAGTACTACTCATGTCTCCAAAAGGATTCATGTCATCTGTACACAGACATAGCCTCATGTTTCTGGGGTCGGTAGCAAAGTCTTTGTGTTTTCGATCGATATTCCTCCATTGAATCGAATCTGCTGGGTGTCTTAGCATACCGTCGTTCCTTCTCTCCGTGGCATGCCAACGTACTAAATTTGCCTCCTTGGGGTTTGCAAATATTCTTTTGAAACGATCAATGATAGGTAGATACCACACAACCTTCGCGGGACCACCCCGTTTTGATTTTTTTCCTTCGTCCCGACTTTTCTTACGCTTGTATCGTGAGGCCTTGCATACAGGACAAGCATCTAACTCCGCATATTGCTTGTGGTACAATATGCAGTCGTTTGGACAAGCGTGAATTCTACGGACCTCTAACCCCAGGGGACACAAAACCTGCTTTGCTTCATATGTTGTCTCGGGCAATGTGTTCCCATCAGGCAGCATGGCCTTCAAAATTCCCAAAAGCTCTGTGAAACTCTTGTCTGTCCATCCACTACTTGCCTTCAGTTTCATTAGGTCCAAGGTAGCTGATAATTTGGTCTGCTTTGCTTTGCATCCGGCGTACAGAGGCGTCTGCGAGTCACTGACCAACCTGCTGAACTTTACGGAATCTCTCTCGTTGTAAGCTGGATCCTCAACGTCACGTAACATGTCTTGCAGCAGATCATGATCAACATCAACCATTTCACCGCCTAGTGGAGAAGGTACAAACATGTCATGCTCATCTTCATCTTCATGATTTTGTGCACCAGTACTATTTGCAGCAGCATCACTTCCTGATTCCTGCTCTCCATGCTTAACCCAACATGTGTAGCCCTCCATGAATCCTCGTTGTATCAGATGAGCGTGTACGTCCATTCGGCTATCAAACATATTTTCATTCTTGCAATCTGCACATGGACAACACATGTAATCGCTGTTTCTTCTTTTCCTATCCTCCTCCGCGACGTTAATAAAATTTAATACCCCATTTCTATACTCTTGACTATGACGTTTCACAGATTTCGCATACATCCAACTTCGATCCATCTCTACAGAAATGAAAAAAGAATCAGAGAAACATCTTATAAGATAAATACTGCTAAATTCATAAGAATTGATGAATTTTCTAAATTAATGATTATTATTTGTTATTTACCTTATGACTGTTTTCTTTGGGAAAAAAAAAATTTCGCCCCCTCCAACCTCCCACCAGATTTGTGAATAGTGGGATACAGATACTCTGGCGGTTGCGGATATTTATAGTGTGCACTAACTATCGGGCATATCAGGTATCTTTATCGGGCCTAAAAAAAAAGCCCGTCACAAAGGAGTGCCATCCGTGACGGGCTTTGTAGATATCTTAAACGGGCATCAAGATGGCGCCCGTCACAGATGATTGTCATCTGTGACGGGCTGCAATTACAGCCCGATGAGATATTTAAGGTTATCTCAATCGGGCCTTAATTCGGGGCCCGTCACAGATGATTGTCATCTGTGACGGGCTCCAACTACGGCCCGATTGAGATATTTAAGGCTATCTCAATCGGGCTCTAGTTTAGGCCCGTCACAGATAGATGTCATCCGTGACGGGCTTCAGTTCTATGCACATTTAACATGTCTCTCCGACCATATCTCAATCGGCCTCTTTTTAGGCCCGTTTGAGATGTTTTCTTTGTGACGGACCGCAAAATCCAGTTATATTACAGCCCGTCACAGATGAGAGGATCTGCACTAGTGAACGTTGAATAGTAGCACTAAACTTATTACTTTCAGTTTTTTTTTAGAAAAGCCCGTGGTTTTTTTTTCTCCCAACCCTTCGGGTCCTATAAAAAACAAGGAACCCTTTCAGACCCTGTCTCTGCTAAAAGGGAATTCTTGGCGATTTTAGTGAAGAGATTAACGAGGAAGAAAAAAACTATGATGTCTTCATTAAACTATTGTCATGCATATGTGTTGCAAGTTGTAACATGATTTGAAGGAATACGGAAGAATAATTTTGTGGGCTAAGTATTTTCTATGTGGGTTTTTAGTGGGTTGATTTCACACGGAAGCATTGTTTCTTTTTATGAGGTGTTTTTTTATGTAGAAAAACTACGATGGTTGGGGGGGTAAGATTTGAATAAGATCAAAGTGGATTGATTTCACAGGAAAGCATTTCTTTTATGGAGTGGTTTTTTTATGTAGAGAAACTGCGATGGTTGGGATGGTTGGGATGGTTGGGGGTAAAATGTGAAGAAGATCAAATGAGAGATGACAATATTTTAATCTTTCAATTTCTTTTGTATCTAGGAATGAAGGGACTAATCAATAGGAACTCCTTTCTCTGTTTTACAATATATAAGACTTTTGAGTTTTGAACAGCACGCGTGAATCTATATATGTTTTATACTATATTAGTGAAGTTAAACGAGAGATGGAGAGACAGAGGGAGTGGAAGCGAGTTGCGAGGAAGGAATAGGGAGGACAAGTCCAACCAAAGCTTAAATGAGTACAGGATAGCGGTGCACCTGTGGCGAGTTTTCAGAAATCTGCCCAGAAAAGCACAACGTACTTTAACTCGCGCAATGATAATAACAGCAAATGAATAGCAGCAAGGTTCGTACGTAATATAATTAGCGGTTCAAATCTAAAGTTATAGAAGTGTGCTCCGATGGGAACAAGGGTTCAACAGTGCTTCCAATCCAATCAAAGCAGTCCTAATATGGAAGCTAATTGTTATCACGCTTAAACTTGTCGGCGATCTTGCTGCATGCCTTCTTCACTGCAGCACAAGCCTTCTTCACCCCAGTCGTCAGTGCATCCCTACCCTTCTTCACCACAGTCACGAAGCTGTTGCACCAATCTACAAAATTTCGTGGCCCGATGGAACGCGCTATTACAAGAACCACGGCACATCCGCACTTGACCATCCCAATCCAAAGTGCACTCCATTCCGGACTTAATGTTTTTGCTGACCAATAGCCCTTTACGACTACGAATGCGAATACATCGGCTCCAGCTGAAAGCATTTGGCACGTGGCAGCAGCAATCTTTGTGAGACGCACCGGGAAAGGGTCATCGGCTGCCGTGTTGTGGAACTGCAAAACAAAAATGGAATAGCTACAGTCAAATTACAAGCACTGGTCACCTGGCTGCCAATGGTTTCATATTAGCTTTCATATTAGTACAATGATGATGAGATTCAATTTATTTAAATACTAAAATAATGAGACGATTATTTAGCAAGCTTTAAAGAAAATCATGGGTAAAAAATTTAGATAATTTTGTATAGGTGTTAACGCGTAATTGTACGGGCCATCCTGTAGTGTAGTCCTAACATGATAACCCTCTTGAACCAGCTCCAAGCGTAAAACCACAATGTCGTGCTGCAGTAACACGAACCAGTCCAAAAGTGCTAGTTCATTTCTGAACCACTTTCAACCCTATCAATTTTAGCATTACCAAATTTTAACAAGGTTACAAACTAAATATACTCTTAATATTGCTACGCTATCAAAATTTAGTACTAGTTCAGAAAACTTTCCTCATAAGATCACTACCAAAATTTGGTTAGGCTACAAACCAACATTACCAAAATATGATAACACCAAAATATGCCAAATTAAATTTGGCAATACTAAATTTTGGCAACATTTGATTTGCGAACAAGCCTCTACTCGCCCCCCACATGGAAATTAGTACTAGTTTGTAATTTGATATGGGCTCATGTTTTATCTAAATCATTTAACCAAAAGATGAAGAGATTCCACAATATTGCCAATTGCACGTTTTATTAAACACAAACTCTAAATATGATCTACATACGGTGGTGATTGTACGATCCACATAATCTAATCAACAGATAGTTTTTAGGTTTAATGTGGAAGCTTTTCCAAAGTGCCTAAATAGATTCAATATAGATTAGAACAAGAAATAATTTCGTGGAAGAGAGGAGTAAGAGAGATACCATTCTGATAGCGAGTGGGTAGAATATTTGAGCAACCTCACATAACCCAATAAAACACAATAGCCCCACCCCCACCTCGTGCCGAAAGTGCCCCTTGTGATCTAGCTGTGCAAGGAACAACAGCCATGGCGCCCAAAACCATATGATCAGCATCCATACCTACAGCAATATATGGCATGTTAATTAGAGCAAAACATATATAGATTTGAGCAAATGCCTAAATACATGGTAGTAGGCAAGAATGAACATGAATTGTGCAATAAATAAATTGGGTTAGCTTTTCATGATGATATTGGTGCTATGTTTGGTTCAATTTATATGAGTAACTGCAGTTAGCGGTAACAATCATGTACTTACGTGGCAATTCTTCATAGTCTGAGTAAGATTAGGGTCTCCGTCCTGCTTTCTGGTCACATACGTGTAGAGCCCAATCAGAAGAACCATTGAGCCACATAGTTCAGGGACGATCAGATCCAACCTATCCAGGAAATTATCACACAAAAATAGGTGGAATGCCTCTTGGGACAAGGATGACGCCACGTCTAACCAAATGGAGGTCGGGTGAAAAGCATCGTAGAACACTATCTCCCAGTTGGTGGTAAAGTGGTACGCCATCTTACAATTATATGAGCATGGACACATCATTAGGAAAAATTAAACAACATTGCACTGGAGCTCTCAAACACATCAATCAAGCATAGGAAATTGCAATCCCCGGAGTATTTCGAAGTAGTAAACCACGACTAGGCGAACAATAATCGAAACGAACTTCGCCGGCCGTGGCGCTGTCTGCAGCGCCAGCTAGATCAGCCTCAGCGCCGGCTAGCAGCAGCAGCCAGCAGCGCCTTCGCCTTCTCCCTGCTGCTGCATGCCTTACCATCGGCCCTGCCGTGGCACCACGCCACACCACCCCCGGCCTATGGCCGCGGCCACCGGCCTCGCCGGCACGTTTCCCACCACATCCACATGGGTCGTCGAGTTCGAGCAGTGCGGAACCAAGCTAAGCCAAGTTAATTAACACACTACCCTACCGAGTCCTAAAAGATCGGAGAAAAGGAACAGCAAAGTTACATCAAGTTGCTAGATCTTTGAGCTAGAAGAAACCACTCACATAGGTAGCGCATAGTACTCTATTCCAGTAGCACTTCCTCCGTAGTTGATGAGTTGGACGTACAAGGCTGATGAGTTGCTATTGGCCTGGTCCGCGGGCAGCTGCAGCCTCTTCCACTTCAGATAATCGTCGTCGACTATATCGGGCCTGCTGAACACTCCATCGCAGTCCTCGTTGTTCTTGGGCATCTTCTGCACGTACTCCGGGCCATCAACGGGCGCCTCCACGAACAGAAACAAGAAGGCAAGAGAAAAAAGAAGAAGGTGCGTTGCGGCGGCCATGGCGATATGGCAACGAAGGAAAGGAGGAGGCGGCGGCAGGCTCAGAGGAGGGGGATCGAAGCGAGTGGGATGCCGTAGTGAGGGGTGGGGCGCATCGGCGGCGGCGGCGGCGGCACCGAGGGAACGGCGGCGGCGAGGTAGCTAACCTACGCCCATGGGGTTCAGAGGAGTGGTGGAAGTGTGAGATGGGATGGGGTGATGTGAAGTGTGAGATGGGATGTGGTGATAGAATGCAGCGTTCGTTTTGTTCTACTACTCAAGTATCTCTGCCACCTTTTTCAGTTGTCTCAGTGTGACAGTAGCACTGTAGACTGTCTGCAAGAAGATACTACGTTTGATATGCACCAGAAGGCTAAAAGGCCGTTGTTCACCTGCTAATATAAGGGGAGGTTGGATTTGATCTTCATTACCTGCGAAAATTTAAATTTAAAATTTAATTTTGAAGTTTATTTTACGGTGAAATATTTGTTTTACATCATATATATAAAAATTTTATCCACATTATTTTTTAGCCGTTGATAAGTCACCACAAATTATAATCAACCGTAGGCGAAATGATAATGTTGTTTATTGGCTTTGGGCACAACCGTAGGCTGTGTTCTTTTCACCCAACTTTTCCAACTCACCCCTCTCATTTTTCGTGCGCACATTTTTCAAATGGTTAAATGGTATATTTTTTTGTAAAAATTTTCTATATGAAAATTGTTTTAAAAAATCATATTAATCCTTTTTAAAAAATAAAACAAATACCTAATTAATTATGCGCTAATGAGTCGTTCCGTTTTACGTACCCAGAATATTAGCTCTCAACTCCTACCACCAAACTCAACCATAGAGTTGAGCTTGTTGGTGAAGGCACCATGAGATCATAGGCACATGAACATTCTTGGTTGTCTTTGTCCTCAACCTATTGGGATTTGTCCATCCAAGTTGTTATATACCGGCTTCTACTGCAAAAATTTGAAGCACAAGGTTTGCTATATTTTGGGACAAAGGAAGTAGAGTCTAACAACTTTATTTCTGTACTCAAAAGACACAAAAGAGAGCATAAAATATGACATAGGTTTATATAAATGCATTAGATTTCCACCACTATTGTTCATGCGGACCAAATAGTTGCACAATAATTTGAAAAAAAAATGGCAACGTAGACTAATTACGATAATATAAGTCAATACACAGATTAGCACAACCAAATTTGATGTATACCTGGAGAAAAAAATACTAGTACTTCGTATACTAACAAAGTTCGCTGCAATGAGAGGACTACCTTCGTTTTTGTTGTACTCACCTACAGCAACCTTTTCACTTGTGTCTCATTGGATTGGTAAGTGTGGCAGTAGAACTGGAGTCTTGGTGAGAACAGGCTGTAATTAAGGATACACACGTATGATCTGTACCAGAGGCGAAAAGCAGAGGTTTCGCGCCAAGGATTTTATTGGCTTGCTGGGGACAACAAATTTGGGCAAAAGTTATGGAGTTGAGTCTGTTAGGCTGTGTTTTTCATCCAATTTTTTCAACTCATCTCCCTCATTTTTCGTGCACATGTTTTTCAAACTGCTAAACGGTGTGTTTTTTTTAAAAAAAAATTATACAAAAGTTGTTTTAAAAAATTATATTAATCTATTTTTCAAAAAATAGACTAATACTTAATTAATTATGTATTAATAAATCGTTCTATTTTACGTGTTTGGAAGATTAACTCTCAACTCAAAAAAACGAACGCAGCCTTATTGATTGTATTTGCCCTCAACCACGTCCACCAAGGTCCAGGAAAAACATCCTAAGGGTTTGAATCCTGCAAACTAAGAAAATCCTCCAATCCCAAGTAGTACTAGCTTTTGCTCTTCCTCTCCGTGGCTTTGGTCAGAAGGATCTGGGAGGAGAGATCGATGGTCTCTAGCAAGAGGCTTGTCTGAGCTAAAGCCTTTTTTTTTCATGAACCCATTCGAATCATGCATGATGCATGTACCGCGTTAAAAGGATAGCCTCCTGCGAGCCAGGGTTTCAAAAACCGCCGGGGGCCCGGTTACCGTCACCCGGCGGTACGGCGGTTACCGGCGGTAACCGCGGTAACCGCGCAAAACCGCGACAAATTTACAAATCAAAATTTGAATTCAAAAATTCGGGCAAACCGCGCGGTTACCGCGCGGTTTGACGCGGTAACCGCGCGGTTTGGCGCGGTTACCGCGCGATGTGTAATGGGTCGCACAGTAACGGGCCGGCCCATTTTTTTTTCTTTTTCCAATTTTCAAATTTATTCTCCGTTTTGCTCTCAAATTTGAATAAATATTACTCTTTTTTGAGAAATTTCTTCACCATAAAACACTATAAATCAAGCACTACCTTCACCATTTTTTTTGATTTTTTTCTTTTTTTTTTAAAATTTTAAATTTGGACGAATTTTATTAAACCGTACCGCGCGGTACGGGTTACCGTACCCCCGCGGTACGGGCGGTAACCGCGGTAACCGCGCGGTTACCGGCGGTTTTAGTAACCCTGCTGCGAGCTAGTCTCTTATCCTTTATGCAGGCTAAGGATTTCTTTATTATTTCATGTAAACAACCATCAATCCCAAAGGATGCAATCAAGCATGTATATGGCAGAGAAAGAGCGAGCTACAGTAGCCCTGCCAGTCTGCCACCCTCTCTCCTGTCTACTCCATCTCTCTAGTCTCTGCCTGAGTTTTTGTCGTGAAGCAACCCTGCCGCAGTAGTACTTCTCTCTCAATTCCATCGTTTTGCTTATAAGAAATAATAGTTGATTAGTGGATCTTTTGTGGCATGGTGGATCAAAGAAAGGAGTAAATTTATTTGAGAGATTATATATGTATTGGTGCTTCATTAAACGGGTTATTAAAAAATTTGTAAAATGAGAACTAAATTATTGAGCATATGGTAAATTAGTAACTCACTCGCCAATCGTAATACTGATTAATTAGTGAGTACACACAATTAAGGGGGTGTTTGGGAAGAGGGATTATTTTTAGTCCCTTGTCACATCGAATGTTTAAGTGCTAATTAAGAGTATTAAACATAGACCAATAATAAAACTAATTGCATAAATAAGTGCTAATTCGCGAGGCAAATTTTTTAAGCCTAATTAATCTATAATTAGCATATGTTTACTGTAGCATCACATATGCTAATCATGGATTAATTAGGCTCAATAGATTCTTCTCGCGAATTAGTCCAGGGTTATGAAATAGGTTTTATTTTTAGTCTACGTTTAATACTTCTAATTAGTATAAAAACAATCGATGTGACAGAGACTAACAAACTTTAGTCCCATCTGCCTCCTGTCCATAGATCAACAGTAAATAGGTAATACATTGGTGTCCTGTGTATGTGGCCGAAGATAGGTCTCGGCATGGCTGGGACCCACTACTGATGGCTGATCAGCATTCAGCCTAATAAGCAAGCCGATGGGCTTATGCTTAAAATCAGCAGTTGCAACAGCGAACCGATGGGGCCGTCGTCCATGGTGCTGGCCGGTGACGCGGTCGGAGTTGGCAGAGGACGACGTCGCGCTCGGATTCGGCGCTGCCGATGGCCTTCTCTTCGGCTCACCGCGTCGGAGCGCATCGTCGCACAGGCAACGCTAGGTCCGGCGACGATGGGTCTCGTGCCTTATTAGATACGCCGAGGACGAGACAGATCCGGCGGCGGCGACCAATGTCCAAGAGGCGCGGCCGGATTCACCCACTACAACGGTAACCCTCATCTGTGTCGGGCTGCAACCGACATCTGTGTCGGGTATCGCGCCCGACACAGCGTAAAGGTCAGTGATGTGAGGAATCATCTCAAACGGGCATAAGTCCGTCACGGATGAAGCTATCTCAATCGGGCCTCAACTAATGCCCGTCACCGATAGCTTTGACCCAGACGACCGGTCAAACTATAGCCCGTCACGGATGACCTATCTCAATCGGGCTACAACTAGTGCCCGTCACGGATGTCTGTCTATCTCAATCGGGCCCCAACTATAGCCCGTCACGGTTGATATAACTCAATCGGGCTTTAACTTATAGCCCGTCACCGATGAGTATGACCACAAAAAAAATAAATATTGTTTTTTTGGCTAGCCTCAAGCCTGTGCTAGCCATGCCCGCTGCAAAATAACAGAAGCAGAAATAATATACATCCCAGCATCCCCATTCACATATGCCATTCACAACATCCCCATTCACATATGCCGTTCACACATATACATCCCAGCATCCCCATTCACATATGCCATTCACATATATTTTACAGAAATAACAAATATAATAAACATAAATATTACATAATAACATGTGTTTGACAATTCAAACAGTACGTAAAAAAATGTTCATCACTTACACCTGAACCCTAAACATTCCTTTAGGGTGAATAATTTCGCGGAGGATGAAGTCGGCAATCTCCTCATGAATGTCCTCAAAGCTGCTACGCGGATCCTCTGAAAATTTGTCCTACATGTACATAATTCGAAATTAGTCGAACGATCTTTACATACATATACATATATATATATATATATATACTTCAATTTAGTTACAACATATCAGGAATGAGACTACAAACCTCCAATTCAGCCAAAGTCTTCACCTTTTCTTTGCACAGAAGGCGCATGTTGTGGCAGACATGGAATCCGCACTGGTCGCCTATTTGTTGTTTGACTGGGAAGTCCTTCTTGTGGATAAGAGTGTCTTGTCCTGTCTTTCGAAGGCCTCCTTTTTGCACATATTGGCCCCACGCTTCATCTATTGCGAGTTGAATCGGGGTCCAATCGTACAGTTGCTTGTCAATTTTGGAGTTTAAGTAGTGGCATGTACTCCACTTAGGCGTTATTACCAATAGGATCCAATGTCCACTGCGGCATTAAATTAGTTAAGGTTAATACTAAAGCTAGACGTGTAATACAATGTATTTAGGGAACACACTTACTATTGATTGTAGGCGCACATGATGTACTCCTTGTCTTGTCGGGCCCAAAAGGTATCAAATAAGTAGTTTACCATTCCACTACGGTCCCCTTGAAGATTTGTGACATTGACTACCTGAGGATCAAGGAAGGCAACTTCCGGTGCATTCTTGAGACACCACTTCCAACTATACCTACACGCAAGCCAAACGCTCTTATAAGCATGTTACACGGATTGAGATGAATAATTTTCGTGAGCAAGAGTACTTACAAGGAGTAGCACTTGAGGAGGGTTGTGTCCACCGAGCGGAGCCTGTAGAGGTCGAACAGATCCTTGAAGTCTATCACGATATAATTTGATGGCCCAAGGAATGGCGCTCTGGCGTGTTCGCCTATTATATCATTTTCTCTATTCTTCCTCCTCACGTTAGATTTCTCCATGTAGTACATGTGTAGCTCCTTGCAAGCGGTGCCCATCGTTGCTAGCACGTCGTCTCCAACCAATGGCATGCCTAGTTGGTAGGACGATGGAGGTACGGGCTTCCTATATGTGATGGGCCCCTTGCTCAGATCTAACTTTGTTGGAGCAAGACGTGAGAGGTGCAGCTTTCCTTTTCCTCGCACCCCTGCAGCAGGTTTTTCGATAACTCTTCTCTGGGGGGAAGAATGCGCCTTCCTGCTCTTCTTCAGGGGTGGGGGTTTAGTGATCGCCATGCTGTCGACCTCCATAGGCTCGCCCCCAAAGTCCGTGTCGTACTGTAGCTGGACATCGTCAATTTCATGACGACCGGGAGCTGGAGGGGCTGAAGGAGCAGGGGTAGTTTGTACTATTAGACGACCGCTTGGTGCAGTGCTTGGCCTGGGGATCACCCTTATCTCAATGAGGTCCTTGGGCCATTGGATGAAGGTTCCACGAGCATTTCCAAGGGTTAGGACCTCGTCATTCGGTGCCAGAGGGAGGGGGAAATGATCGAATTCGGGCTTCACTGAGTCAACTTGCACTTTCGCATAATCAGCCCTAAGTTGCGCCCCATGCACTCTTGTCTCCGGGGTCGGCTTGAAAGCAAGGCCCTCAGCTGCAGGAACAGAGAAGGTCGGCACCACCCTTACTGTCAGGGTGCAGCTAGTTGGTTCCTGCGATAGATTCAGAAATATTGTTAGAATAGTACTTACCATATGGAATCGTTAAGAACTCCATGCGTACTATATTATCGTACCGTTATTTGGTCGACGGCGGCGGGGACCGATGGCGGATCTTCCCCCGCCTCAGTTGATGCACAACTGCTGCGCCTCTGCGTGGGACTAGCTAAATCTTGTTGCGTAGCAGCAGCGGCAGCCACCGGGAGATGTTGCTCTTCTCGAATCTCTTGCCTGATACGAGCCCTCATCGATTCAAGCTTTTCATCGAATTCAGAGCTCAATTCGGCTCTGACCTGCTCCCGGATCTGGGCGGCAAGGCGGGCATCTTTCTCCGCCTTCGTGACTGTCCGCTTCTTGTACTGCCACGCGTAGTCTGGAAATCCAAATTTCCATGGTACGTTTGCGCCAAGTCCCCTTGTCCGTCCACGGTGTTCCTTGTTGCCCAACGCTTTACTGAGGATGTCGTCCTCGCGTCTTTGAGAGCTGACCTCTTGCGAGGCTTCTTGGGAGGCAACCAACTCCTTCTGCAGTTCAATTGAGATCGGATTCAATGAAAAGTTCAGGCTGAAACAGTGCGAACAAATACTGAGATTAGGCACTTACTATATTATCGTACACTTGTTGATCTTGGGGATTTGGAAGCGAAACTGTCCCATCCTCATTCTTCTGGTACCTCGCCCGGGCCCAATTCCTTGCACGTGGGTGTGGGATATCGGCAAACACCAGCGGTGTGTTCGCTGCTGCTGCCGCTTCATCCTCCTCTTGCCATTCCTCTAGCTTCCCGACATATCCTGCGGTGCCTAGCCGGTGCGGGTGCACGTTCCTGGCCTGCAGTGCTCGAAAAGCTTCGCTTCTGGCCCGGGATTCTGGGGTCGACTTCTTCTCGTAGAATTGCTCCCAAACTTCAGCCGTGATGAAGGGCCATTGCTCTGTTGGATCAGGGGTCGTCGGATTTAAGACAAACTCCGTGACCAGCCTGCTCTTGAAGTTCTTCCAAGCATTGCCCATAGTCTTCATAGCAGCCCGCTTGAGACGGTCCTCGTCGGCTGCAGGATACTCGAAGCGTTCCTTGAATTTGAGCCAAGCTGCGTTCTTCTCCGCTTCGGGCACATGCTTGATGTCATCAACAAGGATTGTGAAGTTTTCCCTCCCTAGGACACCGCACGTCGACCTAAACTTGGCCAGGACAGTCCGAGGACGCGTCGGCAGTCCAACCTGGTTCACCTCTGCTATGGTGTATCGTTCCTTAGGGATTTTGTTCCCTGTCCTACGACTCCGTGCCCTTGAGGACCCACTGGTTGTCGTCGACATTGGTTCACCTTGCTGAGACATCGTCTAAATAACTTAGGAAATAACAAAGTTAATTTCACTACATACGGATAAAATAACCTAAAAATAGTGCCTAAGAGTAAAGTATTTTCATTAAATTAATTCAAAATCACTAAAATAACTAAGTGTCATCATATCTAAATACGAATTTCACTAAATACGGATAAAATAACATACATTTCCCCTAAAATCACTAAAATAATCTAAAAGTAAAGTATTTTCGTTAAATTAATTCAAAATCACTAAAATCACTAAACTTACGTAAAATAACCGACATTTCCCCTAAAATCACTAAAATAACCTAAAAGTAAAGTATTTT
>BDMV01000001.1:58546274-58585014 GCA_008326285.1 Oryza officinalis | reverse complement strand
CCGACACAGCGCAAAGGTCAGTGATGTGAGGAATCATCTCAAACGGGCATAAGTCCGTCACGGATGAAGCTATCTCAATCGGGCCTCAACTAATGCCCGTCACCGATAGCTTTGACCCAGACGACCGGTCAAACTATAGCCCGTCACGGATGACCTATCTCAATCGGGCTACAACTAGTGCCCGTCACGGATGTCTGTCTATCTCAATCGGGCCCCAACTATAGCCCGTCACGGTTGATATAACTCAATCGGGCTTTAACTTATAGCCCGTCACCGATGAGTATGACCACAAAAAAAATAAATATTGTTTTTTTGGCTAGCCTCAGGCCTGTGCTAGCCATGCCCGCTGCAAAATAACAGAAGCAGAAATAATATACATCCCAGCATCCCCATTCACATATGCCATTCACAACATCCCCATTCACATATGCCGTTCACACATATACATCCCAGCATCCCCATTCACATATGCCATTCACATATATTTTACAGAAATAACAAATATAATAAACATAAATATTACATAATAACATGTGTTTGACAATTCAAACAGTACGTTAAAAAATGTTCATCACTTACACCTGAACCCTAAACATTCCTTTAGGGTGAATAATTTCGCGGAGGATGAAGTCGGCAATCTCCTCACGAATGTCCTCAAAGCTGCTACGCGGATCCTCTGAAAATTTGTCCTACATGTACATAATTCGAAATTAGTCGAACGATCTTTACATACATATACATATATATATATATACTTCAATTTAGTTACAACATATCAGGAATGAGACTACAAACCTCCAATTCAGCCAAAGTCTTCACCTTTTCTTTGCACAGAAGGCGCATGTTGTGGCAGACATGGAATCCGCACTGGTCGCCTATTTGTTGTTTGACTGGGAAGTCCTTCTTGTGGATAAGAGTGTCTTGTCCTGTCTTTCGAAGGCCTCCTTTTTGCACATATTGGCCCCACGCTTCATCTATTGCGAGTTGAATCGGGGTCCAATCGTACAGTTGCTTGTCAATTTTGGAGTATGAAAAAAGAATCAGAGAAACATCTTATAAGATAAATACTGCTAAATTCATAAGAATTGATGAATTTTCTAAATTAATGATTATTATTTGTTATTTACCTTATGACTGTTTTCTTTGGAAAAAAAAAATTTCGCCCCCTCCAACCTCCCACCAGATTTGTGAATAGTGGGATACAGATACTCTGGCGGTTGCGGATATTTATAGTGTGCACTAACATATCAGGTATCTTTATCGGGCCTAAAAAAAAGCCCGTCACAGAGGAGTGCCATCCGTGACGGGCTTTGTAGATATCTTAAACGGGCATCAAGATGGCGCCCGTCACAGATGATTGTCATCTGTGACGGGCTGCAATTACAGCCCGATGAGATATTTAAGGTTATCTCAATCGGGCCTTAATTCGGGGCCCGTCACAGATGATTGTCATCTGTGACGGGCTCCAACTACGGCCCGATTGAGATGTTTAAGGCTATCTCAATCGGGCTCTAGTTTAGGCCCGTCACAGATAGGTGTCATCCGTGACGGGCTTCAGTTCTATGCACATTTAACATGTCTCTCCGACCATATCTCAATCAGCCTCTTTTTAGGCCCGTTTGAGATGTTTTCTTTGTGACGGACCGCAAAATCCAGTTATATTACAGCCCGTCACAGATGAGAGGATCTGCACTAGTGACCGTGTCGATCCGGTCGTCGTCGTCCTAACCGCGGACACGAAGATTAGCGACTAGGTCGTCGTTCCCAATGCCGGCGCGCGCGACACCTACACTCTATACTCGTAGGGGCTGTTCCAAAAATGAAATGGTGCAATTCCCAGCTATGACTGGCGATACCGCCTGTTGATCACCGGCATCTAATAACTCAAGGGCAGCTGTTCTCGCGCCATTGAGAACGATCTAACTGGGTTTTTTCTTCCTATTATACCACTGAAATATAGCTGGTATTCTTTTTAGTACTACTCTTTGAAAATAGAACGTACACCCACATATCAAAGCAAATATTAGTTAGGTGTAATAACTAATGAAGAGTAGTAAAACTGTACTAGTACTTGAACTATCAGAACGGCCACGTATGTCGGTGGGGGAGTAAATTACGAAAATCTCATTTAACTGCTTTAATAGATCTAATCAGTACCACACATTAGCGATGCATGCAATGGATGCTTAATTTGTTCATCATGGCTCAATTGGATCAAAAGTGAACAAAGAAAAATCACGTTGTTCGATACCAGTAGTGCAATATTATATTAATTCCTATATACTCATCAGGTTATTAGGTCATATTTAATTTTGATAATCAGCACCGTACGGCCTCCCGCCCGCAGCCATCGATTAGGATACGTACATAAGGGCAAGGACAGGCACGATATGCTTAATAACAGACTTTCTTCATTGTCATACGAGCAAATTTGATAACGTGAATGAAAGAGAGAAAAAATATAAACATCATTACTATACGTGACAACGGCTTAGTGTTGACTTTTTATTAACGGAAAATTTACTACATGAGGATAGAGAAAAGAAAAAAATAAAAAAAAAATAATTAGTGCAGTAATGATTAAAAGATCTTATCATCTTTATTGTTGTAGAAAAAGAATAGTCTCTATTGACATAAATTAATTAATACAGAAAGCTCGTATTAGACTTTCTGTTTGTACATACCCTTGGTGCTCAAGCTCGTTTTGGAAGTTCGTTAGGATCTATCGTTGGTCCACCCTAAGCGCCCAGGAATAAGCAAGCAAACTATATTTATTTTTATATAATTAACCATGGACATTAGGAAGTAGTATATCCTTGCTTTAAGATGCGGGGAGATTACTCGTCGACGTTATTGCACGAAAATGAGATATGAGTATCGCATAAAATAATACTAATAGGTCGCTGAAAAGCACACAACTTAAGGCGTCGACCTTGTGTTCTACGTACAATTTTTTTCCATTATTATGCTTAACCATTTAGTAATGCAACCCAAGTTTGGTCGCTGTAAAAAGCGGCCAATTAAAACAAAACTTTGCATGCTCCGGGGAAATGAACTTAATTTACATGTGATAAGAAAGAATTATATTAAATTACTGATATTTGATAAGGTAAGGTTCGTGTTTTGGTTTGAGGCCAATAATATTTGTAATTAGTAGCAAATTTTAGCAAACTTAGGCTGTGTTCGTTTGGATGGTTCCCACACGCACAGTAAACACGGAAAACGGAACAGTCCATTAGCGCGTGATTAATTGAGTATTAGTTAATTTTTTTTCAAAAATGGATTAATTTGATTTTTTTAAACAACTTTTGTATAGAAACTTTTTGCAAAAAAATACACCATTTAGTAGTTTGAAAAGCGTGCACACGAAAAAAAATGTGGTGAGTTGAGAAGATGGGACCGGGAAAGAACTCAGCGGGCTGTCTGTGTGTATAGCGTTTGAGGACAGCTAGCGTTGCCATTTTTTCTCCTGCATGTAGTCCTCACTACTACAAAAATGATTTTTCTGTACGAGGACCTCAATAGATTGCAGACGGATCGTAATTAGTCGCGTATGCGAAAATCGACCTCCATTTTTGCATGCGGCTCCTTAAAAGATCCGCATGCAAAAATCTATTTTTGCAGACGGGTCTCTTAAGGGGCTGCATGCAAAAATAGACTGATTTTTGCATGCGGTCCTCTTAAGGGGCCGCATGCAAAAATAGATTTTCACATGCGGATCTCTTAAGTGGTCCGCATGCGAAAATACCCTCCTCTTCTCCATAGATATTTTCTTCCCTTCTCTTTATTTTCCCTCTCAACACTTCAAAATTTTCCACTTCACCTCTCCCCTCTCTCTCGTTCTCTCCTCTCCCTCTCTTTCTCTTCCTCTCCTCTCTCTCTCACCGGGCAGGAGTGGGCGCCGGGCGCCAGGCAGCGCCGCCGACGAGGAGGCGCCGGGAACGAGCGGCACCACCACCACCGCCGCCCAGGAGTGCGCCGCCCCCGCGTGGCTCGGTGAGCGCGGACTCCGGCGGCGGTGGCGGACGAGGGCCATAGCGGGGGAGAGCGTGGGCGACGGCAGCGGCCCCCCGCCGCCCGGATCCGCCAGCGGCCGCCCTCCCCCTCCCTGATCTGGCGGCGGTGGCCCTACCCTGCCCCGATCTACCGGCCGTCGTCCTCCCCGCCCGGATCCGTCGGTCATCGTCCTCCCTCGTCCCGATCCACCGGCGGCCGCCCTCCCCCGCCCCGATCCACCGGCCGCCGTCCTCTCCCGCCCCGATCCGCCGGCAACGAAGGGAGGAGGATGATGACGAGGGTGGCGGCGATGGGAGGAGGACAACGTCAATGGCGGTGGCGACAGGAGGATGAGGACGATGGCAGCGGCGGCTGGAGGATGAGGACGACGGTGGCGGTGACTGAAGGACGAGGCCGGCGGCGGTGACGGTGTATTTTTTTATTTTTGGAATTTTTATTTTTTTTTGCGATTTTTCTTTTTCGCATGCGGTCGGCTTAAGCGCCCGCATGCAAAAATTGAATTTTTGCATGCGGTTGCGCTGGCCGCATGCGAAAATCACTATTTTCGCAGACCTTTTCTCGCATGCAGGCTGGCCAACCGCATGCAAAAATCGATTTTAACCGTTTGAAAAAATCATATTTGTAGTAATGCCTGTTGAGGACAGCTAAAGTAACTTTTGATTGTTGGGACAGCCAGCAAGCTGGAAATATGAAGACCAACACCAGAATCCGGCGAAGAGATGGCAGCACCCCATTGAGCAACTTCTGCTGCATGTGCTTCGTGTATCTGCACCTGCAGGGCATGTATGTACGCACATGAACAGCCAGCCTAGGGAACATGCTATTGCGCTCTCATGGATGGCCAAGCTATCCCAGGGCATGCTACCGCTTTGACAACTTCCAAACTGAAGCTCGAGTAGTGCAGGAACGGCCATGTCTCGCCTCGTGCTGCGCTTGGTCTGCCATGTTTGTCGTGTCCTCCCATGTTTTTACGCATTGGAGGAGTATAGACTAAGGTGTTGTTTGGATCTAGGGACTTATTTTTAATACAGCTAGTAGTACTGTACTACTCCAGGCTGCAACAAGGGCAGAACACCCCAGGGTTAGTACAAGTTACTCCAGTCGGCTATGTTCTTTTCCCTCCTTTCCCAACTCATCACCTTTTTTTCGCGTGCACGCTTTTCAAACTACTAAACGGTGTATTTTTTTACAAAAAGTTTATATACAAAAGTTGCTTAAAAAAATCAAATTAATCCATTTTTTTAAAAAAATTAGCTAATACTTAATTAATCAAACGCTAATGAATTGTTCCGTTTTCCGTGATTACTGTGCGCGCGGGGAACTCACGCAAACGAACACAGCCGTGAACATGTAGTAGTAGGAGGAGTACATCTTTTTTCTCAAGTCACTTCCATTGTCATCATCGTAGCCCTTTAACTTCAATCCATCTAATAAGACGTGGCGACGTGAACGGTATACGTGACAGCGAGCATGATTGAACAGGTCGATCTGCGTGCTGTCTCATTCGCGTCATGCGGAGCTACGAGCATTAAGCCGTTAACCATGCATCAATAGTACTTTATAAATCATTTTGACTTCATTTTAAATCAAACTTTTTAAAAGTTTAATCAAATTTATAAAAAAACAAATTTATAGCACCAAATTAGTTTTATTACATATAACATTGAATATATTTGGGTAGTTTCTTTGTTTTATGTTGAAAATAATATTATATTTTTCTATAAATTTAGTTAAACTAAAAAATTATATTAAAAAAATGAACATGATTTATAATATGAAAAGGAGGTACTAGTACTAAGTAGGACTATTATTAGCCTTGCATTTTAATGTGTTGTGCAAAATCTACTATATCGGCTTTCTCTCGTCCTTGTTTTTTACTACTCTGTCCCAAATTTAGAGAGCGCTAAAAATTTTTCACCGACACCAAGGCCTCGCGTGCAAACTACTTTTTTCCTAAATTGCCCCTAATTAAACGGGATGCTAATGATTACTTGATCAGTAATGGTTGCACGCATTTACATGTTAATCCTCCTAGTCCCACCCACATGCCGCTGGCCAATCAAATGCATCATTCAGCAATTAAGCGCAGGTATTCGAGGGTCATTTGCATGCATGCGAAGGGGTACTCTGAATATCAGCAGAAAAACCATCACACCCTGTAAAATGGGACGTCATAAAAAAAATAACTTTCGGGACAAAGAGAGTACTACTAATAACTAGCCATATAGGACATATCGGATCAGACGAGTATATGGAATAGGAGCACAATATAGTGCTAGTATCAATTATACTAGTAAACTGCAATTTACACTACTTTCCCTCAAAACAAGATACCTCGCGGGTAGTTACAGTACGTACTATACACAGGAAGGCATGCATCGCGACGTCCGGCCGGCCTGACCAAGCGGCGAGCGAACCGAAAAAGAAGAAAAGAAAAAACAGGTGCCCACCTTCGAAGGAAGAACATGGTGTCGGTCCATGTTGGTTCATGGTGCATGACTGCATGCCAATGCAAAGCAACTAAACAAGACACGTCATCAGTGAAAATTAGACCCCCTTCTTAAAAGAAAAGCTGTATTAGAATTTTTGGAGGATTTCATTACTATGAATTTTTTTTTCTAGGTGGCTCTTTGAATCAAAGTAATCGATACAATTGAATCATAGGCAATTCCTATGGAATTGCCTCGTGCCATGCAAGTTTTGAAAAAATTTAACATTAGATAGAATCTTATGGAAAGGTTTTTTTGAGTCTTTATTTTTTTTCAAATTCCTGTAAAAAATTCTTATATCTTTTCTGTGGTCTAATTAAATAGTCATTTATGTGTTTTAGAATCTTTTGTTTTACACATGTATTTCTATCAAACTATTTTTTTGTTTTTTTTCAATCTTGCCTTTCAAAATCCTGTGTACAGCACTTTCTCCGTCTTAAAATAAGCCAACCTAAAAAACATTATTCAGATTTGTTATATTACGTTGTGTTAGGTTTATTTATTTTGGGATGAAGAGTGTAGAGAACTGCAAAAGAAAATTAATTCTTAGGCATCGTCAACGTTGAGAAAGTTCAAACATACGTGATTATCACTATTGAGATTTACCTATCGTGGCTCATAGCAATGCAGAAATAGTTATTCAATTTGTGTTTTTTATTAATTTAAGGAATATTAATTTCAAAAACGTGTGTTCTAATTAAATCAAGTAAGAACCAAAAAAATTAAGAACGATTATATATACAAGAAAAAACCAAATATATATAAACTTAATTTGTTCATAGCAAAGCAAAAGAATGTACTTCCTCCGTTCCAAATAAGTATACTCCCGAACTGAGAAGTGCTTTTATTTTGAAACGGAGGGAGTTACAACATAAAATAAAAAACAGAAGCCAAGAAAAAACGTCAGAAAAAAGGAACATTGCGTGAAAGAAAAGAAATAAAATAAAATCCGTTTGTGTGTCTGTGTCTGTGTGTGTGTGGGAGGGGGAGAGGGTGGGGGTTGGGGGTGATTTGTGTGACACATGCAAAAGAGAAATGTTCAACATAACGGAAAATGGCCGCACTGAAAAGAGGGAAAAGAAAACTTACCAAAAGATAGCATCCTCGTACTCCAGGCTGTAGACTGTAATGACTCCAGGCGCATATGGCTCGCCTCGCCTGGCATGCCGCTGTAGGCTGCAGGCCTGCAACCATCTCTTCGCCACCGGGTGCTTACTCTTGTTCATGCTCAGTGCTTTTTGGTTGGAGAGAGAGGAAAAGCCAAGATTTTAGAGGGATGCAATTAAGCCTCTACTACTCCTCCGTTCCTAGATACTCCTATATTCCATCAGAGTTCAAAATCACAAATTTAGTCTTAAACTTTCATGAAGCTCATAGGGTCCTTGAGAGAAAAAAGTCATATTAGTGATGGACTACCTATCCAAGATTTTCTTGACATGTGTACTAGTTGCTTTTCCGCAAACAAGTACTATACAAAAGTACTATACATGCGACTACATGTGAACAATGCCAAATCACACTACTACAAAACGATTTTTCTGGACGAGGACGTCGATAGTTTCCAGGCGGGCCATAAGTGGCCGCGCTTGAAAAAACCAGTCCCGAGAGGACCGGTAGTTGGACCGCACGGGATAATGCATTATCCCGTGCAGTCCGTTAGGTGGACCGCACGCGATGAAGCACCATAAAGCAGCTCCCAACCCCGACAGTGCCACTTTAAATATGGTGTTTCTCTCTCCAGAAAAAAGCAATTATAGGGGGAAGGTTTTCAACTTGAATTCTTCAATTGGAATCAATACAAAAAGTACCATGCTTGATCTTCTCTTTCATTTGCTTCCATTTTTAAAAATTTTTATTGGTTTAATGTGAAGATATTTGAATATTTTTTAACTCGGTTTCTCTCTCCAAAAATAGGCAATTTCTTTTGGTGGGAGATTTTAGACTTGAAATCTTCGATTGAAATCAATATAAAAGGTAATGTGCTTGATCATCTCCTTCATTTACTTCTATTTTTGTAAAATTTCATTGGTTGAATGCGAAGATATGTAAACTTGTTTGAATTGTTATTTTGTGCTATTTTTGTAATTTGTAGGTCAAATATTTTTTTTATTGAACTATTTTTTGGTAACTAATCTTGTCTCAGTATTATTATTTGCTGTGAATGATGGTTTAGTTAAAAAGTAGGATTTAAGTTTAATTTGTTTATTTAGAAAACACCGGCAATATAATATTAATTAATGCTGTGAATTTTTTTAGATGGATCGGACATGGATGTATGAGACACGGAGAACTCATCCGGTGTTCATGAGAGAAGCATCAACATTTATTGATAAGGCTAAGGCACACGCTTTGAGGGAGAATAGGAAAGATATTTTTTGTCCTTGCGTGAATTGCAAGAATCAGAAGATGTGGAAAGATCCGAATATAATTCTGGGACACATGATTCAGCGTGGATTTGTGGAGAAATACATAGTTTTGACTTATCACAGGGAAGTCGCCCCTCCTGTAGAGATTCGTGATATTTGGTTCGATCAGGCAGAGAATTTTATAATTGAGGACATGTCCCGTCAAATGACTGGTGATTTTGGCGGCTCTGGTTTTGACGCCGCAGAGGTTGATATTGATCTTGATCTTGAGGATATGTTGCGGCACGCTGAACCGGAGGTCCTAACAGAGAAAACAAGAGATTTAAACAATTGAGAGGTGTTGCAGAAATCAGCGAAAGATCTTTTGTACGATCAATCAAAGGGATGTGACATGGATTATACAGTGTTGCGGTCGGTGCTAGAACTTCTTACATTGAAGGCCAGGCACGGATGGTCTGATACTAGTTTCGACGACTTGATAGGTCTCCTGAGAGTTATGCTTCCTAAGCCTAACTTGTTGCCCGCTAACACCTACCAAGCCAAGAAACTGATATGTCCATTATCATTTGATGTGGAAAAGATCCATGCATGTATTAATCACTGTGTACTTTATCGCAATGAATACGCTGACCTGGACAAGTGTCCAACTTGTGGGGCGAGTAGGTACAAAAAGGATAACGGTGCCACCGATAGTGATGTTGCCGAACCAAATGCATTGGTCGAGCAAGGAAAAAAGATTCCGGCCATGGTGATGTGGTACTTGCCAGTGAAAGATCGCATGAAGCGATTGTTCTCGAACCCCACTGACGCCGAGTTGATGAGATGGCATCAAGAGGGTCGGAAAACAGATGGTATAATTCAACACCCCGCCGATGCTCGACAATGGAGAAACTTTGATTCGAAGTACCCAAAATTTGCAAATGATCCGAGAAATGTAAGTTTTGCATTGAGCACGGATGGAATGAATCCGTTTGGTGACCTAAGTAGCTCGCACAACACTTGGCCTGTTCTGCTCACCATGTATAACCTTCCGACATGGTTATGTCAGAAGCGAAAGTATATTTTGTTGACTATCCTTATACAAGGGCCAAAACAGCCTGGCATCGATATAGATGTGTTTCTTGAACCTTTGGTGGAGGATATGCAAGAAATGTGGGAAGAGGGTCTACGGTTGTTTGATGCGTACCGACAGGAGTATTTTACTCTGCGTGCTATCATAT
Organism: Oryza officinalis; assembly: GCA_008326285.1. Taxonomy (NCBI): domain Eukaryota; kingdom Viridiplantae; phylum Streptophyta; class Magnoliopsida; order Poales; family Poaceae; genus Oryza; species Oryza officinalis. The sequence goes on along the minus strand of BDMV01000001.1, from coordinate 58,574,922 downwards.
TTGTTACTATAAACGATCTACCAGCAAATTTTTCCCTCTTAGGACAGATTAAAGGAAAGACCGGATGTCTTATATGTCTGGACAACACATCGTACATATACCTGACCTCGTCAAAAAAGTTAGTTTACATGCGTCATCGTCGTTTTTTTACCACAGAAGCATAGGTATCATGCGATGGCTACCTTTTTTGACAAAACTGTTGAGGAAGGTACTGCCCCCAAAGCAAAGGATGGTTCCACGGTGTTCAAGCTGACAAAGAACATAAAGGTCGTGTTCGGCAAGAGAAAGACAGCTTTAGGCAAGAGGAAGAAATAAGTGGTAGAAAACACGCTGCCCTTCAAGAAACATTCAATCTTTTTCAAGTACCTGACGTACTGGAAAGACCTGAAGATTCGCCATGCCATCGATGTCATGCACCTCGAGAAGAACGTGTTCGACAGCACCATCGGGACTTTACTTGACATCCCAAGTAAAACAAAGGATGGGTTGAAGTCACGTAATGACCTGGTCAATTTGGGCATAAGGAAAGATCTCCACCCGATAGAGCAAACGAATGGTAAGATTGAGATTCCACCGGCATGCTACTCAATGTCACTAGAAGAGAAAAAAAGCTTTCTGTAAATGTCTTCGTGGATTTAAAGTGCCGACTGGATTCTCATCGAATATCCGGAAACTAGTATCAATGAAAGATTTGTCGATTTCTGGATACAACGCTCACGATTGTCATAAGATGCTAACGGTATTTCTCCCTATCGCTATAAGGGCAGTGAAACTAGTGCACACCAAGGTAGTGATAACAAAGCTGTGCTATTTTTTTAATCGAGTTTCACAGAAAGTTTTTGATCCAGAAGAATTAGGACCCCTTCAGAAATTCGCAGTCGAGACAGCTTGCCAGCTAGAGATGTTTTTTCCTCCATCGTACTGGGACATGAAGGAACATCTCATTGTTCACATTGTCTCTCAAATTATTGAACTTGGTCCTCTATACCTACATCAAATGTGGGCGTACGAGCGATACATGGCCGTTCTGAAAGGGTATGTCCGTAATCGTGCTCATCCGGAGGGCTCAATGATAGAGGGTTACACAACCGAGGAGGTTGTCGAGTGTTGCCTAGATTATATGAGAGATGTTGTCACGCCCGAAAATTTTTCCAAATTTCCAAACCATTTTGTGTATTGAATCCCTGTCCAGGCATCAACCAGGATACACAAAACGACAAATCAATAAACAGATCCAAACGTAAATAAAGCGATAAATACTTACAACAGAGGCACTTAGTCCTCACACCGAAAAGAAAACAGCAGCGGAAAGAGGCGATCCTAGCGGGGCTTCAGCTCAACTCCACAGGCAAACTCAACTGGGGTCTAAGCCTTGGTCCTCTAACTTCATCTTCAACTCAGAAGTACAAGACTTCTGAAAAGGGGGAAACATAGCAAGATTGAGTACAACCACCGTACTCAACAAGCCACACCAAAGATGCATACGTGCAAAAGGGAGACAGAGGGAGGCTTGTGGCTATTTGCAGAAAAGCGGTTGAAAACCATTATATTTTAAAACAGTAAAACAGTTGTTTAATTAAGGCAATATTAAATCTCCACTGAACAACGCTACAACCACGTTGAACAGGCCCAACCATTCCACCTGAACTACACCAGTTCATTAAGTCAAATTAATTAAGCATGTGGTACTAATCACGGTGAATCTGGTTGATCGCCCATAACCGCGGGCATGGCTATTCGAATAGTTTTACTCTGATCAGAGGTGCGCAACTGTATCCACAAGACACGATTCCACACATGTTACCATGCCCCGAAATATCGCCACGATACTGCAAAGGGGGAAATCGTGACTAGACCTTTCGCATAACTCCCCCTAACCAATCGTACCCACCTCAGGTTTCCCCCCTACCTTTATATCCAAGGTAGGCAGCCCCCCCTCGTGCCTTGGTGAATCCGGCAGCCGCATAGACCCCGCAGGGCCCATCCGAACTCCATCACGCCCACCCTTGCCTCGGTACGTCAGCTGGGGAAAAGCTACACTACAAGTCCAGCAGTTGCCCATTCTTGCTTGTGGTAAGCACTGTTATTCTTCCAGGGTTTCCCATGAACCGGTCCTTAATTGCCATGGGTGCGACCAGCAAAACCATGCACCCACAGCCCACCATTAGGTCATATTTTTGTTGGATAATTACGACCAATGAAACATTGTCAGATATTTCGAGCTCACAGCTCAACTAGAAGCTAAATGTAGAGGTGTAATTATCCCATTAAATGAGCTAGTGGTAATTAAGCATGGCTAAGCATATATATTTCTAGCAAGGTCAACAAAGTGACATAAGCTAGTCAAATTATCACCCACAGTTAACAAAGGACGGTAAACAAGTAAACATGGCACAAGCGAACGGATAGGTAAACCCTATTCCCATGTAATTAGCAAAACATGCACTTTATTTGCAAACGTAAAACATTGCGTAAAATAGGTACAACATGCTCAAGGGGGAAATGTGTGACTTGCCTTGCTTCTTCAAACAATCTTCCGAACTATTTTCCTCACGAGCGCGAACTTCCGAAACGGCGGAATCTACACGCTGGCACGCAAAACGAGGAAAAACTCTAATAAAAACCAAGTAAACAGTACATAAAAAGTAAACAAACAGGTGGAGCTTGATTTTAGATGAATTTTGCCAGTTGAATGGCTCAATTTGAAGTTCGTATGAATTAGATATGAATTTTAGAAGTCTTGAGCCATTAAATGGATTTATGGAAATTAAAACGATTTATTGCGCAATTATTAATTAATTTTACAAAGGAAAGGACTATGCTGACATCATCAAAGGGAAACGGCGCCGGGACGACGGGTCCCACGTGTCAACGGGTCAAGGGGCGGCTGATCCACGGTGGACCAAGTCCACGCACGCACGGGTGCGGACGCACCACGTGGCACTGACGTGGCGGCTACGACGAACGGAAGGGAGGAGGTAGCGCCGACGTGGACGACAACGCGGCGAAGCCGAGGGCGGCCGCGTCGTCTGGGTGTGGATCGGGTCAAACAAAGGGGGCCCACGTGTCGGCGACACAAAAGTCGGCGAACCGGAGAGGAAAAGGAGGTAAACTGGACTTCGCCACAGTATAAGAGCCGGGGAGGCAGAGTAGACTTGTCACTGGAATTGGGCCGAGAAGGCGGCAAATCAGACTTCCTTGGGAAAAAAGATCAAATGGGTCGTCAGTCAAGGGAGACAACGTAGACTTCTTGCGAGGGAGGAGAGGGGCCATTCGGGCCGGCGGCCCAACGGAGAAGGAGGGGAGAGAGAAGGGAGGAGCAAGGAGAAAACTAGACTCTTCGCGGAATGGACTGAGGCCACGGGGAAAACGGGCCGAGAGGGAGGTGGGCCGGCCCGGTGCGGCCTCTACGGCTGGGCGAGCGGCTAGGGTTCGGCCAAACCCTAGGCCGACCCGGCCATGGCACCGCGGCGGCGGCCGGACCGAGCGACGGCGGGGCGGCGGCGTGGCCACCGGCGGGGACGGCCGGTGAGCGGCAGCGGCGGTGGCGCTGTGGCGGCGGCGCACGGGCGGGGCGGCGCACCGGGGAGGAGAGAGAAAAGGGAGAGGGAGAGGGGCTCACCGGGTTCGACCGGAGCCGAAGAAGACGGCGGCGGCGGCGGTGCTACGGCGCGGGCACGACGGCGTGGAGGCGCGGCCGAGGCGCGGGGAGCGGCGGCGAGGCCGGAGGGGGCAGCGGCGACGCGCGGGGACGGCTCCGGCGGCGGCGACGTGCGGCCGGAGTGCGGGACGGGCGGCGGCGCATGGGCGGAGCGCGTGGAGAGCGGGGAAAAGAGCGGCGAGCTCGCGGGAGGAGGGGAAAAGGTGGAGGGGAGCACGGGGATGATTTTTATAGGGGAGTGGAGACGGGGAGAGCCCGGGAGTGGCCGAAAAAAGTGAAGGACGTGGGGGTGGTGGCCGGCGAAAATGGCGGCGGGGTGGTTGCCGGCTTGACCGGCCGGAGGAAGGAGGAGGGAGGCGATTCAGACTTGCGGGCACGGACGCGGCTACGGCCGAGCTGGGCCGGAGGGATAGAAAGAAGGGAATGAGGAAGGAGTGGGCCGTGGGCCGCGCGGGAGGGAAAGGGAGGAGGCCGCGTGGGCCGCGGGAGAGAGAGGATTCTGGGCCGAAAACGGCCCAAAACAAAGGGGACATTTTTAATTTGTTTTTCAATTTATTTAATTTGTTAAATGAACTTTGTGACTTTAAAAAATATTTCTTGAGCTCCAAAAATTCACGAAAAATTTTGGAGAGTACATTAGGGCATAGGGAATATTACAAAAATATTTCCGGCCATGATTTTTTAAAGGAAAATTCAATTTCCCTCATAATTTCACTTGATTAAATTGCTTTAAATTTTTATTTAATTTCTGGAAAATGTATTATTTAATGATTTTTAATCCCGAGCGAAAATCGGGACGTGACATGTCAACCCCATTGGGATACCGGTGCCTCGATATGATGGAAGGTTATCTGGGAAGGGTACTGTGGAAAGAAAATGCTTCTACGACAAAAGATTACAAAGCGGTATCAGATGCACACAGCAGTGTTCTTCAACAACTCGCCATCGTTGCGCCCTACATTGAGCAACACACTTCGGAGATCAGAGCATGTAATCAAGGGCGATTCGACGGTTGGGTTTCGAAAGAACAGAAGCGCACTTTTCCCCAATGGCTGAAGGATCAAAAGCTACCGTATGGAGAATCAATCGAGGAAAAAACGATAGCTAGACTTGCAGCTGGCCCAACAAGCCTTGTGACCTCATGGCAAGGGTATGACATTGGCGGATATTCTTTTTACACAAACAGCAAAGATAGGAAAAGCTCAGCGCAGAACAGTGGGGTTCGTGTCGAAGCGTTGGACGCAACAGGGCAGAACAAGTCTTACTACGGGATCATACAAGACATATGGGAACTTGACTACGGTTTAAACATTCAGATCCCTGTTCTCATATGCCAATGGGTGAAAGACAGCATGGTAGATAAATTTGGATTTACGTGTGCTGAACGGAGTAAAATTGGACACAAGGATGATCCATGGGTCCTTGCCGAGCGTGTTGCACAGGTTTTTTATGTGAAGGATCCTTCCGATGAAAAGATGGACATTATTGTATCGGGCAACCAACACATCATTGGTATTGACAACATTCAAAACACACACGATTATAATCAATATGACACCATTGAGTTATTCACAGATCTTCCTACGCGGATGAAGCGCATTGAGAGTATCCTCGACAAATCAAAGTTTGCATCCGTGTGGAAGGATGTTAATCCAAAAATTTTGAAACGTTAGTTTGTTTTTGTCAACATATGTTTTTGTGAGCGAATGTACCAAACTTATGGTATTACGACTGAATGTGTGGTTGTATATCGAACTTATGGTATTTGTGTGGATGATTATTATGTTAATTAATTAATATGTGATCAATTGATATATTAATAAGTGATGAATTTATATATTAATATCTGATGAATTTATTAATTAATATGTGATCAATTGATATATTAATATGTGATGAATTTACATTGATTTATTTTTTTTAGGTTTATACTTTCACGTGGAATAATTAATAAATGGAATAGTATTTACATTAATTAATAAAATTAATATATGCATTGATATTTTTAGTTGTATAGTTTTACATGGAATAATTAATAAATGGAATAGTATTTACAATAATTAATATGTTAGTTAATAAAAAAATATTCATAACATTAATATGTGCATTTGTTTATATAAGGGCGGCGATTATCCCGTGCGGGCGGTTTAAGCGCCCGCACGGAAAGACAGTCTTTCCGTGCGGGCGCTTAAGCTGCCCGCACGCAATGATCTCCGTCTATATAGGTACGCGCGGGCGTCGAAAATTTCTAAGTCCTGACGAACCCTAGAACTAGCGCTGGCAGGCTGTCGAAATTTTCCAGCGCATCGCCTCCACCGACCGCCGCCTTCCTCACCACCGGCGCCTCCTCCACTGCCTCCACCGACCGCCGCCTCCACCGACGCCGCCGCTGCCTCCACCGCGGCCGCCTCCACCGACCGCCGCCTTCCTCACCGCCGCCGCCGCAACTAGTGATATGTCATCTCTATTACCTTTCTTTTTGTGAGTTAGTGAAAAATCCATTTCTCTGGTAAGTGCATGGACGGGTTGTCCGTCGCTTATCGCAAGATTGGGCATCCTCTTCCCCTTCGTTTCTTCTCCTCTCTTTGGTTGATTTCCTCTCATTTGACTATAGTAGAGCACATGCCCTTCATAAATCTGGTGGCATAATATGTTGATTAATAAATTATGAAATTTCACATTAGTCAAATTTATTTTGCTAGAATCAATCCAATTGAGCTTTAAATTTGATTCAGGTCCTATATCAAATATATTTAAGGCAAAATACAAAAATATTATAGTGCCTGCAAAAATTAATCGAAGACCATTAACATATATCTAATCACTTCAGCGCATATCTGAGGACAACATATGTCGACACAAAAGAGAATGAAATAGGGCTATTTCCATTAACTCCTTGTGGGCATAAACAACTCCAATATAAAAGCATTTGATACAATATGGTCAGTAATATTTTGACAATCTTTTTCCCCTCTAAATTACTTGTCATAGAATTATTTTATTTACATGCAAACTTAAATATTGCCTTAAAACTGAGACATAACATCATGTAAACAAAATTTGATTGGTGATCTACTTAACTGAGATAATCTGTATCAAGCTATTGGCTCTCATGTGCTCTGCACAGCAATTGCAGTTTGCTGGCAACTCAAGATTTAACTTCAAATTTCTTGTTGAAAGCTCAAGCATAAAGTGCATATGCATGCATGTTGCAAGAGTTGAAAATTAACACGCAATTATGGTTTCATATGCAGGTCTACTTGGTTGCAGCCAATTGGTGTGGTATAATATCAATCCTACATGTTAATGCATGAACTTGGCAACCTAAACATGTGAATTGTGAATAATTATTGTCAAATTTTTTGAAGTGAATGCATGTGTTGAAATTATTATCAGATTATTGTTGTATGTGATGTGAAATTATTGTCAAATTTTTTGTAAATATCTGATGATATATATGTGATGGAAAAGTGAATGCATGTGTTGAAATTATTGTCAAATTTTGACCGTGTCGTCAATCGCTCATCACCAAGGTCCTAGCCCCTCGGGCATCTCAAAAATGATTTGAATTTTTAGGAGGTCAAAACCTATGAAATAAAATCGGGACAAATTATTTTAATTGATTATAAATAGATTAGTATTTAATAAATTATTTTTAATATTCACTTTTATGCAATTGAATGTATATATGAGTGAGGTATTGTTTTTGCCAATTAAGGTTTGAAAATAATTTATTGTTTGACTGCTTTGATCTTTCATTTGAGGTATAAAATATAAATTTATTTAAGATTAATTGTGTTACGACCAACCGTAGATCAAATGGCGACCGAGAAAGCTCCCTACGATGCACCCAACGTCGAACCAACGCAAGAGGTTTCGAGCGAAGGCACATGGCAGACACCAAGCGATCCGATGTGCCATATCGAAGTTACGCCAGCACCACCGGTTGAAGAAGACCCCGACTACATTCCTATGGAGCAAGCAGTAAGTCGAGCCATAGTGTTTTAAACTAATCCGTCTCCCTCTCGGTCGCGTTTAACTTTTTTTGATGTACGTACATATGGAAATAAGACGCCAATCAAAAAGAAAGGCTGCCAAGACTGCCGTCATAGCCGAAGGCGAGATGGACACAGCAACGTCCGGTCCGGTAGAAACCGACACCGGAGAAATGCCCGGTCAAAAGAGAAGACGTGGTCAGAGAAGTAAGAACCAACCTCCAAAGGAGACATACTATATCACCTCTCTGAACCAGGATGGAAAGCCACTAGAGCCCAAGATAGCAATGACAAAATTCAGCAGCACTTGCGGTGTATTGGCTAGAACCCACGGCCCTTTAAATGTAAATTCCGCGGAGCAGGTGGATGACAACATGAAGAACTTCATGTGGAACGAGTTGCAGAAGTGGCTTGTATATCCGCCTGGTTCAAAGGTTCTGGGAAAAGAGTTTGCCTTAAAAACGATGGCGCATCGGTGGAGGCAGTGAAAATCGGACATGAACACTCACTACGTGCAAAAGAACAAGACTCCATTCGCCGACTACGGTGGTATTACGCCCGCCGAATGGGACATTTTTGTGGCAAAGATGACAAGCCCGGAAGCCTTAGCACGGAGGAAAAAGATGTCCGATCTAGCTAAAAGGAACAAATACCCGCACCGGTTGGGCTCGAGCGGCTACGATGGCCACGTAGAGAAGTGGCGAGCAACCGAAGAGAAGTTTGCCGCCCAAGGCAAGCCCTTGCTTGTAGATGCACTGAAGGAAAGAAGCAAAAACTGGGTTTGGGCACGGAGCACGGGCCAAGTCACCGATTAGGGGGAGATCCGTTTCAAGGATCCGGATATCGAGCGTGTGACCAGTAGTCTGAAGGACATTGCGGAAAAAGAGAAAACAGGGGAATTCACTGCCAAGAGGGAAAATGATCAACTAACAGCTGCATTAGGCAACCCTGAACATTCCAGACGAGTAAGGGGTCTATCGTCAAGGACGAGCTGGGAGGAAGGGTTTCCAGAGGAAGCTACGGGTTACAAGAAATGGGACAGGTACAAACAGAAATTGGAAGAGAAGATAGCAAAACAAGTTGAACAACATTTCTACTCTCTTGTTGCTCAAAATCGTCAAGCCTTCTCAAACTTGTTCTAGCAATCCGAAGAACCCACAGTGCAGGCACCAAGCAGTGTCGGGTCAGTAGAGACCGCACCTTATCCAGTAGATAACATAACTGCCCCGACGCCGTGCAGCCTGCTCGTGCCGATAGGAAGGGCCGGGAAGAGAAAGGAGGTGGGTACAGGACTTGCGATACCAAGGCGTCAAATCGCTGAAGAATATGCAAGGGTGCAAGTGGCCAAGGCGCATGCAGAGCATACTAGTTTAGAGATAGATATTCCAACACCGGAAGGGGTAGAATTGTTTGGGGATGTTGTGAATCAGTTTATACTATGGCATCGATGAGATATCCTACTGGTTGGTCCATCGCCTTCAACCCCATGCCCGCCGGCTTCAACCCCACGCCCGCCTGCACCGCCTTCTCCACCAGGGCAAGATTCGCCACCTAATCGGCCTGCTTCCCCACCTCCCTCCTCCCCTAAAGCAGAAGGTCCTGATTCGCCACATCTGTCAGCCCCTGAAGTCCACGCAGAACAACCTCCTCTGACACCATAGTCAGCATTGGCGCTACCTGAAAGACCTCTCCTGAGAAGCACAAGTCTTCCAAGTCCAACCAAGCTTGAACCTCGTCGGCTTATCCCAACAATGATTAGGTCAACTTATGATAAGAAAAAAATGGCCGTATACGAGGAAAGGTTAGTGTTTCAGACTTTCAGGGGGAGAGCGCCGATTGACAAGAAGCAGGACGAAACTCCACAGTTGTCGGATTCCCAAAAATCGGTGAAAAATCAGAGGACCTGCAAAACTGGACTTCCGACAAAGTGCCAACAAAGTACGCGTACGGGAAGCCGTTCCTGCCGCCACACGTCATGGAAGGCCTGTCTTGGGAAATGAGGCTGATGCATGACTGGTATCTGAAGGCGTCTAAAAAGGGCCTGGAAATGATTACTGTGAAGGTCCCGGATAACGCTTTCATCAGTGGACCAAATGGGATGTTGGTAATCGATTTCAACAACCTTCACACATTATTCAAGCTGGAAAAATTGGATATAAATCTCGTTGTTGCGTTTTGCCTGTAAGTCAATCGTATTTAATGTCATAAATGAATTCATTTGCTAACTAACTTCTGATAAATTACCCACTGCATTACGTAGGATGCAATTCCACGCCGCCGAAAAGGCCAACCATCCAGTAGGATACATCAACCCAACAAGGGTTTGCTTGACGAAACACACAGTGAATATTCGTGCAGATTCCAATGAGCTCAAAGGTAAAACGACGTTCGAGAAAAAAGCGGTCGTCGAAAAAATGCACAAGAAAAAGATGGTCAGCGTAGCACTGTACTTGGGCAAAGCGATGATCGCGCACAAAGACAAAACTGTCCTCTTGGTCCCTTATGCGCTGCGGTACGTAATATTCTTCCGTACTACTGATATTTTAGTACGATATCACCTACGATTAACATATCTTCTTTGCAGCGATCACTACATACTTTTTCTGGTATATCCACGGGACCACTTGGCCGTAGTGCTGGATCCGGCACACTATGGTGAGGAAACATTTAAAGAGTTTCTCATTATATTAAATTTGTAAGTCCTGTTATGCACCATTTACTAAATATTGGCTGTTGTACTCTCGAAGACACATAATTGACTCAAATAATTATTTTGTCTTTATAGAGCACACAAATATTACGTAGACCACGGTGGACCAATCAATAATCCACAAAAGAAGAAGCTTCTCGTGAAGACAAAATGGCCGGTAATTACATGTCCGTTATAATGACATTTCCTATATATACTTGTTTCACTCAAAATATTGATGTATACAATTTTATTCAACATAGTGTTTTAAGCAACCACCAGGGACTAGTTTATGCGGATACTACGTATGCGAGATGCTTAGAATCAACGGGAGATACACTACAAAGTTTGAAGAAGTAAGTCCAGAGAAAATATCTTTTTACACATTATAAGATCTTGTATAATTTTCCTAACTATAACAATGTGTATTCCTTCTTAAACAGATCCCGTCCGTTCCAATTGTAGTGAACCGGTTCGACGATCGAACCATACGAAACTTGTGTGCAGATATTTGTCGCTTCATCCGCCGCGATGTCTACAACCATTTGGGCAATTTCTACGATCCGGAGAGCCAGCTTGCGACGGGGGATGCCTTCAAACGACTTAGAGAGTGGAAAAAAGAACATATGTATACTAACTAGTACAAACATTTCTAATTAAGTATATATTTTATGTGGTTTTTTGAACTTATGTAAATTGCGAGACGCGATGATATGTATATATGTGAGGCGTACAATTTAATATCTTAATTCCATGAAAAAATTATTAATTACGTTTAATTCTTAATACGTGCGATGTGTATATATACTATTACTGAGAGAGGGGGGAGGGAGAGGAGGGAGGGAGAGATAAGCCAATATATGCGCAAAAAAATAATATATGCACAAAAAAATTAATGCTGCTGTTTATCTTCCCATGCGGTCCATTTAATTAACCACACGGAAAGATCGATTATCCCGTGCGGTCGGCTTAAGCGGCCCGCACGGGAAGATCCATTATCCCGTGCGGGCCGCTTAAGCCGACCGCACGGGATAATCGATCTTCCCGTGCGGTTGGGCCGCCCGCACGCGAAAATGGTCTTTTCCCAGACCTTCTCGCGCGTGCGGACAGGCCTTTCGCACGGGAAGATGCCTTTCGGCCCGTACGGAAAAACCGTTTCTGTAGTAGTGTCAGTTAAGAGAATCGAGCAAAATGGCGACTTAATTAGCTATTGTAAGATTGAGCATATATGAGATTTTGTGACGCTATGAAGAAATATAGATGAGTCATATGTCCCTACTTTTTATATATAATGCTATGTCCAGATTTATGTATAAAAAATAATATTTTATGAGACGGGTAAAGTATACATGGTTCATTACACGACAACCACAAGCAAATGCATATAAATTACAAGTAGCGAAAAAGAGTAGAATACTTGGGTATTTGAAGTTTTCAGCAAATCTGTCTCTAAGGTAGCCGGCTACATCGTAGAATAATACTACATCGTAGAGTAGTGGGCATGGCATGCTGCAGGTTTTGGCGGAACGATGATCACTGAAGTGCCTGACGTGCTCTAGCGCTGATGGAGGTTGGCTGCCCTGTTGTGGCAGGCTGGCAGCAGCTACCAGTGTGCCTCTTCCAGCCTGAGGGCCTATCCTAATGCAACCTTGTTGTAAATTATACTTCACTCCTCGTGATCTTAGGTCCTCTTAATTTGAAATGAAGGATTATCATATGAATTTTAATTTGGACGATTGAATTTTCTAAAATAAATCCTGTAGAGCCCTTTGATTCATAGGAAAGCACATGAAATTTTTCATATATATGATTTCATTCCTATGGTTCAATTTCATAGAAAAATTAAGCAAGAGTTCCAACCTCTTAAATTTTCTTTGCTTTGTTAGTTTCCTGTGATGCTATCAAAGGGTTTTATCTTCATCTTTCCTGTGTGTTTCATTCCTGTAGAATTAGAGAAACATGGAACTTCAATTTCTGCGTTTTTCTTATTTCTGTATTTTTCCTATCCTGTGTTCAAAGGGGGCCCTTAATAAAATTGTCAAGGACTTTCCTTTGCCATCGTTCCGATGTAAATTACACAAGATATTGATGTGTGTATGATAACATGTACTTTTAAATCTATGTGTATAGAATACAACCATACATTGATCAACTAGTGGTATGGGAAAACATACAATTGTATAATGTAAGAGTTGTCTCTGGAATCCAGTTATACTTTTAAAATCAATTGTGTGCAGAATACAATATATCTTACATATAAAAATAAAAACTAAGAGTTGTTTCTCAAACCTAATTTTTCTATTAAAATTAATCTAGCTTCACGCAAAATAGTAAGAAACTTGATTACTTCTCCGTGCGTATGAAGATACCAGACCAGCTATGATTTTTTAAAAACAAAAAACACACAGCGCAAACAAAATTGATCATATACACATGTACACTCATCACTTCTATGAACATACACACGCACACTTAACCTTTATAAATAAAGCCTCATTGTCAAAGGGTACATCACCTAGTATTGAAAAAATATATAACCATAAATACAAGCATCTATGTTATGTTAAGTCTAGAACTTAAACTCAAGTGTATAGGTTTTCACTACAAAATCTAATCAGCTGAACTACACCCATATCTATCAATTGGACAATATAGGTCTTGTTTTTTTATAGTAGTGACTAGCCCAACGAGGATAACGGCATATGTGCAGAGTAAGAGGTTGGTGGGATGGCTAAAATGGAGCTAAGGCCACTCTTTTCATTCTCATTAAATAGGGGTCATGCCTATTTTATCATGTGGTAAGTATTAATAAGATAGGAGACAAAATAAGCAATGGTTGAGTTCAAGCTCCACAAAAAGGGAGGCAACGAAGGTGGGACCAACAAGTCTCGTTAAGGTCGAGCTTGCCCGCCTCTCTACAGGAAGGGAGGCAGTGGTCCGGGTCATTTCCATTGCCCATCTTCGTTGTCACCTATCGAGCCACCTGATCGGAGCACACTCTACCACGGTGCCTCTATCGCGGCCCTCTATCATCGAAGTGTGTGCCGCTCTGCTGTTGCCTGTCAACACCTTGTTGTCTCTCCTCAACCTCCTGCCACCGTCTGTCATACTGGATCCCCACTACCCTGTTGCTATCAAGAGGAGATATGAGGGAGGGAGGAGGAAAGGAAGGAGAGAAACGTAATGACATGTGGGTCCTACTGTATTTATTTTAATTTATGTCATGACTAGACCACCATGCCAGCCAATCCACCTTCAATATTATCACGGAAGTCATTATGTATAGGTTTTAATAGTTAGAGGGATTGTTATACTCAATTTTGTGGCTAAGAGATATGAATCAAACTCAACTTTATTTAGGAGTAAAAAAAAGATAAATTTTGGATGAATAGTAACGGTACACTATTCACCTAAAATTTATTATTTTTGTTTCTCTCAAATAAAGTTGAGTTTGGACTTAAGATTTGATGAGAATGTATTTCATATCAACACCTCTCTCTAGTAATTTTTTCATGAATTTACAAAACTTTTAGATATGATTTTCACGAGTTTTCAATACATAGCTCGTTTTCACCGAATATATCCCCATATATACAAGCGAGTCAAAGTTGATGTTTTCCTTCTTTTTCAATATAAAACCCAAAGTATCAAAGCCATATGTAAGCCCACAAAGCAAGCAAAGCCCACACTTAGTCCATAGACAAGGACAGTACAAAAGGCCCAAAAAGCCCAAACTTTTATGTATTTCGGCCTTGTCACAAGCTTAACGGGCCTGCAAACTGATCCATTAACACATGTAGCTGGTTCTGTGGGTTTTCAGCATCCGGCCAACCCTTTATTATCCGACAACAGAAAAAGTGACTGAAATTTCAGTCACTTGAAAACTAGACAACCCATTTTATCTTTCTATATAGGCAGAATTTCACTCATCCATCGTCACTGGGTCACCACTACAAACTAAATTTTTGTATACGGTCAAAATCGATTTTCACAAGTGACTGGGCGGCCGTCTTCACCCAGGTATCTGCGAAAATCATTTTTTTCATGCGGCCAGCGCAACCGCATAAGAAAATGAGATTTTTCACATGCGGTCACCCATACCGACTACATGCGAAATAATTTCGGCGAAAAAAGCTAAAAATTCTAAAACACCAAATCGGCCGAAACCCTAGCCTGCCGTCGGCCAAAACCGTAACATCGTCATCGTCGCCACCACCGTCATCGTTGCTGTTGTCATGCTCGGCGTAGTGCGACGACATCGTCGCCGTAGTAATCAACGAGGGCCAGGGGTCGGGGGCGGCGGATCAGCCGCCCGCCGTCATTGTCACCTTAGTCGTCACCGTCGTCACACGTGTCGGCGTCGCTCTCAAGCAAGCCCGCCGCCACAAGCCGCTCCCGCTTGCCGCTCGAGAGGGGGAGGCGAGGGAGAGAGAGGAGATGAGAAATGAGAGGAGGAGATGATGTGAGGTGATAAGGTTGATAAGGTGAGGAGATAAGGATGATGCCTTGAAAAATTTCTGAAGATGTTGAGAGGGAAGAAGGAAGGACGATCAGACTTGTAGATGGGCCTTTAAAAGGCTCGCCTACAAAAATGCATTATCGTAGATGGCCGCTTAAGAGGCCCACCTGTGAAAATAAGAATTTTCACAGGTGGGCCTTAAACCGATCCCGGGAGAGCGATTTTTGCATGTGGGAGTAGTTACGGCCCGCCTGCAACCTATCGGGGGCCTCGTCCGCAAAAATTGATTATGTACCAGTGGGTGTTCTAAATCATTCATCGACTCTAACACATAGCTATATACTACCTCCGTCTTAGAATATAAAAGGATTTTTAGGGTTGATCACGGTATTAAAAAAATAGGTAAAATTAAATGGGAAAAGGTTGTGAAGTGGAGGTAGGTGAAAAAATTAAACGGTGGGGGAGTATGATTGGTTGGGAAGAGAATGTTGATGAAAAAATTATTATTTTTTAGGATAAATCTTGAATGTTAGAAGTTGTTAATTTTAGAACGGAAAGAGTAGTTGAGATGGAGATGCTTCTGAGCTTGTTAGGGATAGGTTTAAGTTCTGAACTGCTAGTATCAATAAGAGATGACATTCTGAATATGTAACGTGTTCAGAGCTTAAATATTATTTCATTGTATTAAATAAGAGATGTTGCATAAAAGGATTGTGGGCTTCTTCACTTTATCATCATTTTTAATCCTACCAAATTTTGGTAGTATCTTATTTTGAAAAATTCGGAAGGTTCCACTCTTAAAAACCAAACACATTATTACCTTTGCTACCATACCAAATTTTGGAAAATCCTTCCATTCTCAAAAACGTTACCAATATTTGGTAAGGCTTTAAACTAAACATGTAAAATATTACCAAAATTTGATAACACCAAAACATGCCAAAATTTGGTATTACCAAATTATGATAAGCACTACTAAGAAAAAGGTTTCGCATGCGACCAACGGCTCCGCCTCCTTTTAAGGCATGTGAAAATCATACATTTTTTTAGGAATCATATATTTTTTAGGCAGACGGCCATTCGGCATGCGGCAAGTTATGTGGTCCACCCGCACAAATGATTGTAGCGCTAAAAAATCGCAGCCCATGTCGCTTCTCCGCCGGCGACTGCTTCCTCATCCCAATCAACTAGTATAGATCCTATCATCTGTGACGGGCTCAATTATGCCTAGACTACTTGGGCCGTCAGAACGAAGTCATCTCAATCGGGCCTAAATTTGCACCATTGTAGATGTACTCGTACAGTCATACTATAGGCCCAAGTACATATAGCCCGTCACCGATGACACTCATCTGTGACGGGCACAGCTTTAGGCCCGATTGAGATGACCCAGCATATCTCAATCGGGCCCGTCTACAGAGCCCGTTAGAGATAAGGTTCATCGGTGATGGGCTCCAAAGATGGCCCGATTGAGATGGCTTTAAAGCCCGTCACCGATGACTCATATCTGTGTCGGGCTTTTATTGATGCCCGTTAGAGATAACTGTGCGCCCGTTAGAGATGTTGGTTCAATGGCCCGATTGAGATATATTTTGCACACTATGAAGAGACCACCTGACTGTTGTCTGAAGTTACCCCACTATTCACTATTTTGGTGGGAGGTTGAAGGGGGCGAATTTTTCTTATTTTTTTTCAAAGAAAAACAGAAAAATCTTAGAAGTAAATAAAAAGGTAGTAATATTTTTTTTAATTTAGTAGTATGTTAACTAATATTTTATTAAATTTTGCAGCGATGGATCGAAGTTGGATGAATGCGACAACTTTGAAACGTCATTGCAAAGAGTATAGAGATGGCGTTTTAAGTTTTATGAACGTTGCGGAGGAGGATAGGAGAAGAAAAGATAGCAAATACATGTGTTGTTCATGTAGAGATTGCAAGAATGATATTATGTTTAGCGGAAAGGAGGTACACTCTCACTTGATACAACGAGGATTCATGAAGGGCTACACATGTTGGGTGAAGCATGGAGAGCAAGAATCGGGTAGTGGTGCAGCTGCAGACAGAAGTGGTGCAGACAATCATGAAGATGAAGATGAGCATGACATGTTTATACCATCTTCATTGGACAGTGAAATGGTTGATGTGGATCCTGATATGCTGCAAGAGATATTACGTGACGTTAAGGAGCAAGCTCACAACAAGAGAGATTCCATGAAGTTCAACAGGTTGGTCAGTGACTCCGAGACACCTCTATACGCCGGATGCAAGGTAAAGCACACCAAATTATCAGCTACCTTGGACCTAATGAAGCTGAAGGCAAGTAGTGGATGGACAGACAAGAGTTTTACGAAACTTTTGGGAATATTGAAGGCCATGCTTCCTGAAGAGAACACATTGCCCGAGACGACATATGAAGCAAAGCAGGTTCTGTGTCCCCTGAGGTTAGAGGTCCGTAGAATTCACGCTTGTCCAAATGACTGCATATTGTACCACAAGCAATATGCGGACCTAGATGCTTGTCCTGTATGCAAGGCTTCTCGATACAAGCGAAAGAAAAGTGCGGGGGAGGGAAAGAAGTCAAAGCGGAGTGGTCCGGCGAAGGTTGTGTGGTATCTACCTATCATTGATCGCTTCAAGAGAATATTTGCCAACCCCAAGGAAGCAAAGTTAGTGCATTGGCATGCCGAAGATAGAAGGAATGACGGTTTGCTAAGGCACCCTGCGGATTCGATTCAATGGAGGAATATCTATCGAATGCACAAAGACTTTGCTGCCAATCCCAGAAACATGAGGATATGTCTGTGTACGGATGGCATGAATCCTTTCGGAGATATGGGCAGTTCTCACAGCACTTGGCCCGTTCTTATTGCGAACTATAACCTCCCGTCATGGTTGTGCTTCAAAAGGAAATATATTATGTTGTGCTTGTTAATCCAAGGTCCGAAACAATCGGGCAATGATATCGATGTGTTTTTGGAGCATGTTATCGATGATCTTGAGATTCTTTGGAAAGAAGGTGTGGAAACTTGGGATGCATATGGTCAGGATAACTTCAAGCTAGAGTTCTATTGTTCTGCACCAATAACGACTATCCTGCACTAGGTAATCTTTCTGGACAAACCGTGAAAGGAAAGAAAGCTTGCTCTGACTGTATGGAACATACACGCAGTAGGTGGCTAAAGAAATCAAGAAAGATGGTTTACATGGGTCATAGGGAGATGGCTTCTGCTACACCATGCCTTTAGAAGAAAAAAGAAAATTTTCAACAGTCGGAGAGAACTTGGAACTGCTCCCAAGGATTTGTCTAGAGACGAAGTCCACGACATGGTCAAAGACATAACTAATGAGTTTGGGAAGAAAAGAAAACGTGGCAAGGCAAATGATAAGGGTATGTGGAAGAAAAAATCTATATTTTGGTGGCTACCATACTGGAAAGACCTTGAGGTCCGGCATTGCATTGATCTAATGCACGTAGAGAAGAACTGTTGCGATAGTTTGCTCGGGCTACTGCTTAATATGCCTGGAAAGACAAAGGACGGGTTGAATGCTCGCCTAGATCTGCAGGAATTGAACATTCGCAGTGAGTTTCAGCCTGTTACGGATGAAGAGACAAGAAGAGTGTAAGTCCCACCAGCTTGCCACACATTGTTGAAGGATGAGAAGATCGCAATGCTATCATGCCTGGCTGATAATATTAATGTTCCTTCGGGCTATTCAGCAAGGATCAATAAGTACGTAAAATTGGAGGATCTAAAACTGGTTGGAATGAAGTCTCACGATTGCCACGTGCTAATCACACAGCTCTTGCCAGTTGCTATCAGAGGCATTCTACCACCCAAAGTCCGTCACACGATCCAACAGCTCTGTGCTTTCTTCAATGCAATCGGTCAGAAGATTATAGATCCCGAAGATCTAGATAAGATGCAGACTGATATTGTCAATACCCTATGTCACTTGGAGATGTATTTTTCACTGTCTTTCTTCGATATCATGGTTCATGTCCCTGTTCATCTAGTGAAGCAAACAAAACTATGTGGTCCAGCTGTTCTAAGGGAGATGTACCCGTTTGAGAGGTATATGGGAGTTCTTAAGTCGTACATTCGAAATAGAGCAAAACCGGAGGGATGCAGACTGATCCTATTGGAGCTCCTACGTCTCGCCACGAAGGAATGTTGGCAGGCCTTGGCACAACAGGCAGAAAAAGAATTATATCCGATCAGACATCGTATGCGCAGGCTCATTTCGCTGTGCTACAACATATGGCCGAAGTAACTCCATACTTTGAGGAGCATCTAGCGAAGGTCCGACAGGAGAACATGGGTCGATCAAATATGTGGATCAACAGAGAACATAGTACTCGCTTCAACGAATGGTTCAAGAATCGTATCGCACGGTCGACCGATGGCCCAAGTGAGATAATACGAAGGTTGGCAAGGGGCCCAAGCTAGGATGTTGACACATGGCAAGGGTACGATATCAATGGATACACATTCTACACCGTCAAACAAGATGACAAAAGCACAGTGCAGAACAGTGGAGTCTGTATAGATGCATATCAGGATCAAGCTGGATCAAACACATACTATTGCCGCATAGAGCAGATCTGGGAGATGAACTACAGGAGCTTCAAAGTCCCTTTGTTTCGTTGCAGCTGGGTGAATATTCGCACTGGTGTTAAAGTCGACAGGAAAGGATTCACTTTAGTGGACCTGGCCAAGGTTGGATACGTGGACGAACCATTCGTCCTAGCGAAGCAGGTCGAGCAGATTTTCTATATACCAGACCCCACAAACAAGAAGCTGCACGTCGTTAGAGATGGCAAACGAAGAATTGTTGGGGTTGACAACGTCGTCAATGAGGAAGAATATAACCAGAATCTTCATGTGAGACCTCAGATCGACCTTGACGATAATCCCGAAGACGAAGTGGCATACGCTCGTTCTGACCATTCGGAAGGCATATCCTTGAAAATAGAGTCTTCATAGTACTATAATTTGCAAATGTATATAAGTAATGAAGTATTTTGTATCCGTGCCTTATGATCTGCATATTTTAATTTCATATGGTTTTTAAAATTTAATAGCAAATTTACACTGTTTAAATAAGGCATAGGTTAATTATAATAATTTTTTAAAATGTAATAGCAATTTTAAACTAATTTAATAAGGCATATTTTAATTTAACAGAAATTTTACACCATTTAAAAATGTGATAGCAATTTTAAATCAGGTATAAGTTAATTATAAATGATTTTATAACTTAAATATCATTATTAAATACAATTAATAAGGAATATTTTAATTCTATAGTGGGATGAGCTTATCTCTATCGGGCATATAAATAATGCCTGTCAGAGATGAGGTTATCTCTATCAGGCGTAGTAGTTCTGCCCGTCACGGATGTATGTCATTCGTATTGGGCTTGTTAGTTATGCCTGTCACGGATGAGTGTCATCCGTATCGGGCTTGTTACTTATGCCTGTCACGGATGTGTGTCATCCGTATCGGGCTTTTTATTTGTGCCCGTCACGGATGATTGTCATCCGTATCGGGCTTAGTACTTGTGCCCGATGGTGATGATCTACGACTAGGTTTTCTACCGATCCAGATCTGACTCTAAGTCGCACTATCACTCCTTCGTGCCGCCGCCTCCTCCCTCCAAGCGCCTCCTCACCAACCGCCGCCTCCTCCTCCTCGCCGCCGGTGACTCCTTGCCACCGCCGTCCTCCTCCTCCTCGCCGCCGCCGTCCTCTCCTTGACACCACCGGCGCCTCCTCGCCGCCGCCGTCCTCCTCCTCCTCGCCGTCGCCGCCTCCTCGCCGCTGTCCTCTTCAGTCTGGTAATATTCATTTCTTTAGACAAGTGTTTGCTAAAGAACAAACTAAGTGTGGGTTTCCTTTTGAAACTAACTAAGGATGATTTTCCCTGTGACTGAACTTTAGCAATATATACCTTAGATATTGTTCCATTCTTACAAGGCTGTGTGCTATATGTTATTTTAGCATTCTCTATACAATATAGACTTAATGTGACCAAGTGAACGTTCAGCATTTTGAAGTACATGAATTTGCTGCGATATCGTTTATATTTGAGTTTTCACAATTGTCATGGAGGAATACCCTGCTTTCCCTGTATGTTAATATTGCCCACAAGTTATTTCCACAGTTGAGATTTGAGTTTGAAGGTTGTCCACTTGTTGCCATTATTAAAAGATGGATATTTCGAGTAAAGTTGCCTCCCAAACAATGGTATTTGCTGCAGGCTTACTACTCATTAACAGGCTCATAGAACTTGCATCCAGACAATCTTGCAGGTTACATCTGTACCTGGTTTAACATGCTGATTCGGCCAATTAAGGTTTTGGAGTTTTTTTTACGAATTTGTGCTAATTAAGAACACTGCTATAAAAGGTCTATGTAACTTTCAATTTATCTCTTGTAACTAAGTATGTAACTCATAATCTGTCATTCGAAGAATTGTCATGAGTTGCCAGTAACTTTGGCCTTCAGTTGTCTCTATATACCTATGGGATCAGCCAGAGACCAACACTACAAAATAAGTTAGCAAGTAGTATAATTTTAGTTCTCGAGCACTAATAGAGGCTTTGAGCTGGATTTTGTACCCTTCAAACATGGACAACAGCGTTCTGTTTTGGATTAGCTCATGTAGTTTTAAGATATTTTCCCTTTCTACGTAGAGATACTAATTCATAGTATAAATTAATATAATTCATAGTATAAATTAATATAGTGTACTAATTTAGTGTCCCAATTAATACTAATTCATAGTATTTCATAATAATTACAATTAGTATATTAGTATTAATATAGTATACAATGAATTATTAATTTATACTATAGTACATTGTATATTAGTACATTGTATGAATTAGTACTATAGTATATTAGTATATTAGTATTAATACTATGAATTACTATTAATACTATAGTATACTATAGTATATTAGTACATTGTATACTATAGTCTTAATACTATAGTATACTATACTATAGGATTAACTTTCTTGTCGTACAACAGTTATATAGAAAATGTTGCAGCAAGGCGAACCCATGTCAGCGACTACTAGTGGGACAACATCAAGCCGGGCTCCTAGGACCCAGAATAAGATCCCCAAGGAAGTGTACACCATAACAGAGGTGGACGATCTGGGATTTCCGACGGCTCTTGCGAAAGCTGTCAAAAAGTTCTCAACGATATGCGGAGTCCTAGGGAGGCGGAACTTCACCATTTTGAAGGACCACATCGATCTGGTCCCACAGGAAGAAAAAGATGAGGCCTGGAAGCAATTCAAGGAAAGCTTCGAATACCCCCCAGAGGCCGAGGCAAGACTCAAGCGGCAGGCTATCCGCAAGATGGGCAACTTGTGGAAAAATTTCAAGACCACGCTGGTCACCGACTACGTCCTCAACCCCGTCCAGCCAGAAACATTCGGGAGGTACCCGTTCATCACCCGGGTCATGTGCGAAGAGTTCCATGCCGCAAAATCAACCCCTGAGTCTCGGGCAAAAAGCGAGGCCTATAGGAGTTTGCAGGCAAAAAACCTTCACCCGCACCGACTTGGCACCGGAGGCTATGCCGCGAAGCAGCATGAATGGGTCAAGGAGGATGAAGCTGCTGCAGAATCTAACACGCCGCCAGTAATTGGTGATATCCCGACCACCCGAGCAAGGAACTGGGCAAGGGCGAGGGTGAAGAAGAATAGTGACGGAACACTTGTCACGTCCTGATAAATTCATCCCAAGTTAAAAATCGTTCGTTAAAAGGAATAATAGAATTAATTAAAATCTGAAAAGAAAATCACAAACATTAAAATGCGTACAAGAAAAATTCAAAAGTGGCTTGGAGGATTTTTCCTAAATTCTTCACGCTCTAAATTGGTCCCTCAATTTTTACTTGAATTTTCATAGCACAAGAAATAATTTTAATGCAACAATAACCAATTTCAGATTTAATTAAATGGAAAACCTAAAAATAATTCTCTCCCTCTCTTTGGGCCACTTTCGGCCCACAGTCCTCCTTGTCTCCCCGGCTGTCCCCTCGTCTCCCCGGCTGTCCCCTCGTCTCCCCGGATGTCCCTTCCTCTCTCCGGCCATCCCCTCGTCTCCCCGGCCATCCCCTCATCTCCCCGGCCATCCCCTCCTCTCCTCTGGCCTATAAATGGCGCGGCATCCTCCCTTCCTCGTCTTTTGCCTCTCCCCATGTGGCCTCCTCTCTCCATCGCACCGGCCAACTTCGGCTGCCCCTCCCTGTTGGCCGGAGCAGCACAAACCGTGCCGTCGCCTCTCCCGACATCGCAGCTGCTCCCCTCTCTCCCGGCCTCGCCTTCGTCTTGTTCGAGGTCAGCCGGAGCACCGTGGATGCCGGCAACCCATGGTGCCGCAGCCGCTACACCACCTCCAACCGCCGTCATCCTCCTCGTACTCCGGTAACCCCTACCGCCCTTGCCGGTGTGCTACTCGACGTCGTGGCGTCGTTTTTCTCCCCGGCCACCGCTCGGTCTTGCTGTACGTCACAGACATTCCGTCATCGTTTGTTGCCGGTCCTACCTTCGGCCGACCGATCCTCCTCGCTGGCACGTTGACCCGCTGCGTCGCCACCTCGCTAAGCCAAGCGCAGCCCGTCGTCGTCCGCCTCTTCACCATGCCCGAAGTTCGTCGAGTGCTGCCCGTTCGTCTGCGTCGTCCCCGAGTCGTCGTTTCTGCCCTCGTCGTCACCTGCGTCCTCAGCTCCTCATCATCAAGCTCGTCCTCTCCTTCGCGCAAGGGTTGCCACCGAAGCCGTCTCCCCATTTGTCGCCGCCCGTTTCCTCCGTTCGTCCTCGGTAGTCGTCGTCGTCCCCTCGCCTCGTCGCGTTGGTAAGGTCCGCTCCCTCACTGCCCCTTCCTCGTCCTCCCCGAGTCGCCACCGTGCCCGTCATGCCGTTGTCGGCCCTGGTCTCGTCCATCGGTGTCGACAATCGTTCGGGCGGTCTTCGCGTGCACGTGTGGTAGTCGTGTTTGTGTGCCCGTGTGTTCGCCTCATGCTTGCCCATGTGTGCAGCCCACGTGGCATTCGTGTGAGTCCCCGCTTGTCAGCCCCTTGTTTTGGTTGACATGCCTAGTCTCACTCCGTCCTTCCCGTGGATCGTCTCTGTGAACCTGATCCACGGTGAACTAGCCGTCTGACCCGTGGGTCCCGGTTGCCAGTCGCTCGATCCTTTCCCCTCCTTGAGTGATATTGCATTACACATAATTTAATGGTATAATAATAATTAAACAACTCGAAAATATCCACTTTAATTACACCTAAATTTCGGGTGGTCATTTCTCGGCCAGACGAACTCCAAATCGACCCGTTCAAATTGTTTAGTTTTTGTTGTAACCTAAAGAACCCGTGTTTGTTGTTTTTATGTATTGTTCTCGTCTCTTTCATAGAGCTGTAGCTTTGTTTTGTTTGTTCATGTAGTTGCTCTCGTTTCGGTGGTTTCCGTGGTGCAGTTCGAGCTCGTCGCTGAAGCTTCAGAAGCCTCCCTTTTTCCCTGAGCAAGGCAAGTCACGCTCTCCTTGAGCATATTGAATCCTAGTTTGTGAAAAGTATTTTAATTCAAATTATTGCATTCGCTTTACTAAATTTACCACGTTATAACTGTTTTATTTAGCCTTTCCTACAATCCTTGTTATAGCCTTATTATTTGTTATTGTGTAATTACCTTTGACAACCCTAGGTAACAAAAACCAGCTAGTGAGAACTCTATATGTGGTGCTTACTAGAAATTTTAGGATTATGCTTAGCCCTGCTTAAATAGAAACATTTTAGTTGTTTTATAATATCTAGACTTTGGGAATGTCACTATAATTTTATTTATTGATGGATTAGAGGCTTGTTGGCCTGGACAGGTTGGACTCCCATTTCAAAATTCCCAAATTTGTTTTCGGCTGGGCTCGAGGTGCATGGTTTTGTTAGTCGCACCTCAGTCGACGTAAGGACCGGTCTCCGGGGCACGATTGCAAAGCATATTCCGTACTACCACATGTCTAATGGGTAAGGCTTAACGTATCGGTTAGTGCGGTCATGAACAAGGAAGACACGGATAGGGATGGATGAAGCCCTTGGTGGGGTCGACGTCTCTAGCAGTACGCCCGGGGGCATAGATTGTCTGCTTGACCCAGGGCACCTGGCGGGGGAAGTCTATGTCGGTCTTCTTTGTTTAGGGCAGTACTAGACGGTGTGTTATGTCACGGTTTCTGCCCGTATGCCGTGGTGGCATGTGGCACGTGGTGACACGTGAGGAAAACGTGTCTTGTGGGTAAAGATGTACACCTCTGGCCAGAGTATAAACTATTCGAATAGCCGCGCTCTCGGTTATGGGCAAGCGGAGCAATGACTCAAAGTTAGAGGTTTTATTCTGATGAACTAGAATAATTGGATTGATTATCTGTGGGCCTGGATTAAGGCAAGATCGTGTTGGTGCGCGGCTTGATAATAATTTGACTAGAGATAGGCCATGGTTTGATTAAAATGCCTTTAAATGATTAAATGTTTTGAAATGGTTATTTACCGCAAAATAACCCTTATAAATGAATCCTTGTACTCCCTTGCATTAAGTGCATATTCCGGTGTGGCTTGCTGAGTACGGTGGTTGTACTCATCCTTGCTCAATCTTTCCCCCTCCAGTCAGTGAAGCTCTTGAAAAAGAAGTCTTGGGTGGAGTTCTGGATTATACCCCAGTTGAGCGCCTGTGAAGATGGAGCCATAGGCCCGCTAGTCCACTGCTGTTTTTCTTTTGTTGTCAGGCCTTATGTGTCTTTCTAATAATGTAAATATTATCGTGATAATTAATAAAGATGTGTCTTTTGTATGAAGTTTGTGTGGTGTACCCCGGCTTTTCCTGGGACGGGGATTAATACACTAGCATTCGGGAAAAGGTATTTTCCGGGCGTGACAACACTTACATTCCCAAATCCCGAAGATCAAGCGGTGTACCAGAAAATCGTAAGTACCATACGTAGAGTATGTTTCGTTAGGTTGTATCATACTCTTGATTAAATTCGTCCTAACTGTATCGCAGGTCGAGATGACTGCTGAGAGACAGGCCTCGGAAAAGGTCTACTCACAAAGACGTGAGGATGACATCCTCACAAAAGCGTTGGGAAGCGAAGAACACCGTGGACGGACAAGAGGCATTGGCTCCAATGTTCCATGGAAGCTTGGGTTTCCCCAATACGCGTGGCAGTACAGGAAGCACAGGCTTTCAAAGGTGCAAAAAGATGCACGTCTTAAGGAACAACTTCGGGACGAGATTAGAAACGAGCTCCGAGAAGAGTTCGATTCGAAGTTGTTACAAGTGGAGTCTCGGGTGGAGGCACGCCTCAAGGAAAGCGAGCCTGCTGCCGCTCCCATAGTAGAAACGAGCCCCACGCAGAGGCGTAGCAGCTGCGCTCTACTGGGGCGGCGGCACAAGAACAACCAGCCCCCACTGCGGTGGACCACATAACGATAAAACCAACACAAAACGTATATGTTCTCTTAGCACCATAGTACATTATAACATATTATAAAGACACGTATGAATCTATTGCAGGGACCCACATCGTGCACCCTAGTCGTTAGGGTGACAAAAGACTTTGCAATTCCTGCCGCAGAGGGTCTTGCGTTCAAGCCCACGCCGGAGACCCGAGTGCATGGGGGGTAGCTGTGAGCCGGCCATGCCAAAGTTCAAGTGGACATGGTAAAGCCCGATTGGGTTGGCTTCACTCTCTCGCTCCTACCAAATGACGAGGTTCTGACCCTTGGAGCTGCACGTGGGACCTTTATCCAATGGCCCAAGCAGAACATTCAGATAAATATAACTCCTAGGCCAGCACCAAGTGCTCGTCCGGCGCCGCCGCCGCCGCGTCCCCCTCCGGCTCTTGTATCTGCCCCTCCTGCCGTTGAAAAAGGAGATCAAGATCTCCAATTGCAGTATGATACAGATTTTGGGGATGACGGACAAGAGGTCAGCAGCAGAGCGCACCTTCCCCCAGTCTCCAAAAAAAGAAAGAGGGCGGCATCTTCTCCACCCAAGCTTGGATCACGCAAAAGAGCTGCTGGAAGGGGGAGAGGAAGAGGAAATGTGGAAGGGCCGCTTCTAACTCCAAAGAAGCTAGATCTTGGCAAGGCGCCATCAGCTCCTCCTAAAGAATTCACATTAGGCATGCCATTGGTCGGAGACAACGCCTTATCGAAGATGAGCCCTGCATGCAAGGAGTTGCATGGGTACTACATGGAGAGGTCCAACGCAAGGAGGAAGCATAGAGAGACCTCCATGATGGGCCAGCACGATAGACAGCCGTTCCTCGGCTCTGAAGGCTTTGTCGCCGTAGACTTTAAAGATCTATGGGACCTCTACAAGTGCGGGTTTTCCAACCATTTCTTTTCACAAAAGCTTGTGATATGAACGAATGAGAAGCTCCTGAATCAAATAGAACAAGTGCGGGTATGGAGTTGACAGAGAACATACCCATCACCACGTCGGGGGCCTCTTGGGCGGTTTCAGCTTGAATGTGGTTCACTCGACCTCGTCCAAAGTTGTTGGAGGCGCGAGAACCTTGTCCACTTGTCTGAGTGACTGGACGGGACGGTGCAGGTGCTGGAGTCCTGGGGAAACTAGCATCAGAGCGTCCGGGGTTAGTATTTCCCTGATTCCGAGGACACTGCCTGGCGTAATGTCCCATTTGTTTGCACGTGAAGCACTGCACATTTGCCATTCCTGAGGGCGAATTGAAGGAGGAGACACTGTTCCTTGCGGTGTTGCCACTAGGGGCATGCTGCTGGGGCAACAGAGTAGGGCGGGGCACCGGCGAACGGGGAGTAAAGCCAGGTTGGCGACTGACTTGATGGGCAGGTTGGTGGTACTGCATGGGGTGTCCAACACGAGGGCGTGGCGCACCTCGGAATGGGGGCGCTTGGTGGGTAGACTTGCGCTTCTTATATTCCTCAGTTGCCTCCTTTCTGGCATCCTCCAGAAGCAAGGCCTTGTTGACCATGTGCTGGAAGGTGGGGAAGTCATGGGCAAGCAACTGGATTCTCAACCCTACTGCGATTCCCTTCAAGAACTTCCTGATCTTTTTCTTGTCGGAGTCCACTTCTTCGGGAGCATACCGAGCCAATTTGTTGAAGCGACTCAGGTACTCATTGACGCTTCCTGTACCTTGTTTCAGACGGTTGAACTCTTCTTTCTTCATGTCGATGGTACTTTCGGGCACATGAGCTGCACGGAAGGCATCGGCGAACTCTGCCCACTCAATGTTGACAGCGTCTGGATGGGCATTACAGTAATTCTCCCACCAGTCGGCTGCAGAGCCTCTTAGCTGATGTGCCGCAAAAAGGGTCTTTTCCACTGGGGTGCACTGCACTAGGTTGAGTTTTCTCTCAACATCCTTTAGCCAATCGTCGGCCTCAACGGGCTCGACGGTGTGAGAGAATTCCGGTGGGTGGGATCTTAGAAAGTCCGTCAGCTTGGATCTGTGATTGTTGTTATGGAAAGGCACTGGGTGCGGAGCCTGCGGCTGCAAATTCTGCTGGATGCCTGCTATGGCTTGGGCTAAGCCCTGCAAGATCTGAGTCTGAACTGCCATCATGTGCTGGTAATCTGCTTGAAGCTGGGGAGGCGGGGGTAAGTCCTGTGCACGGTTTGCTGCAGGATCTGCCTGGGCTGGAGCATTAACCGGTTCATTCCCTGACTCATTTTCCGATTCTGGTTCTTCCCTGCGGGTTTCGTAACCCAAACGAGCTGGAGCACGAGCCACACGACGGGGACGGGTAGCCATCTAATCTCCCAGAAAAGGGCGGGGTAAGAAAACAGA
>BDMV01000001.1:58477113-58543247 GCA_008326285.1 Oryza officinalis | reverse complement strand
CGCGGCGCGGCTGGGAGCGGCGGCGTCGGCTCAGCAGCGTGGCGGGGTCGCGTTGCAGGCTCGGGGTCCTGGCCTTGGCATGGCCGGGAGGCCGGCAGGCGGCTGGGCAACGGTGCCTTGGCGTCGGCCGGGCACGGCTCTGGCGGGTGAGGCCGGGCGGCGTGCGGCAGCACGCCGGCAGGAGGAGGGTGAGGCGCCGGTGGCTCGGGGAGGCACGGGCAGCACGCGCAGCAGGGGGTGGTGGCACGCGGCCGGGCTGGAGGAGGCCGGGGGCGGCTGCGCGGCAGAGCGCGCGCGATGGCCGGGCGTAGCCGAGGTTCACGACTCGGGCAGGCGCGGCAGGAGACGACGTGCTGGCCACGACGTCGGCCGTGCGAGCTGCTTGGCATGGGACGGCACGGCTTGGCGCGTGCGCCGGCCACGGGGCGAAGTCGGCATGCCGACGGCACGCGCGGCAGGGGCGGCAGCGCACCGGCTCGAGCGGCTGGTCGAGGTCCAGGGACAGCCTCGGTCGGGTAGGCGACACCGGCCGAGGCGGTTCGACGCAAAGCATCGGCAACGCGGCCGGGCATGGCGGTGCGTCGGCACGGCCTGGAAGGCAGCCAGGCGGCTCGGCCGAATGACGATGACGTTCGGTCTGTCGGGCGGCTGCAAGTGTACATGCATACGTATACCTATAGCTAGCTAGCTGCTTGCATGCACGCATGCACACGTTCGGCTAGCTGTATGGCTCATGCATGGCCGGCTGTGAAGCGACGGTCGCTGCGGAGGGCGGCCGCGCAAAGAATGGTTACAGTGCTACGCCTCACGACGTCACCGTGCCGCGGTAACGACAGCAGACGAGACACGTGGTAGGAAAACAAAAGCAAGAGGAAGAGCAGGAGAGGAGCTCACCTTGCGGCAGCCGGGTAGCGGCGTACCGGGCGACGGTCCTCGTACAACTACGGTCGTCGAGGTACGGCCTAGGGACGGTCGACCCGCAGATCGTCCTCGCACACCACGTGTTCGATCGGTGACAACAAATGAACACACAGTGTTAAGGAATAATTGTTAGCGGGTTAATGTAAGTTAGGTGTCAGGGGTTAGCGAGTTAGAAGTCAGCGGGTTAGTGAGTTAGAAGTCAGCGGGTTAGATGTTAGGGATTAGCCGTTCGATAAGTCAGTCGTTCTCGGGTTCAAATGACGGCGCGGCGGCCTATCCGTCCTCTTGCTCAACTGAGGCCCAACCGAAGCTGGCCGCGGCGGAGCAAGCGGAGAGATGGCGGCGTGTGCGCGGAAGGGTGTGACTGAAGAGAAACAAAGCAAGGAGGAGGAGAAGAGAGGATGGAAAGGGACGGGTTGCGTATTGGCTATGGTTGCCCTTATATAGGCTTCACCGCACGAGCTCGTCTTGAATGGCCATGAAGACAGGAACGGGGTAGTTGCAGCGGCCGCGCGGGTTGGCGCGTATGCTGCATCGACTATCGCCGTTCGGGAGACAAGGGCTGGCTCCTGTGCTGCCTGCCGTCGCCACCTACTGAAACGGAAGACGGCGACGGTAACACGGCGGGGGCCACCGTCGTTTGATAGGTGCGTCGTCCGGTGTACGTGCATAGGCTGTTGCATGCATGCTAGCTTGGGCTCGACTAGCTGCTTGCATGCAGGCATACGCATAGCTAGCTAGTTGCATGGTGCTTGCTCGTGGCTGGCTTGCCTGCATGCATGCGCATGCACAACTGGCTTGCTGCATGGCTCGCGGCGGTGCGAGGTGGGGCAGGATGCATATGGAATGGACGGCAAGCTCGCCGGTGAGACAGGAGCGGAAGGCGACAGCCGGTGATGTCGTAGCGGCCTCGTCGTAGCGGCGCGGCGTGCGGCGACGTCGTCGCCGAAAATAGTATGGGGGAAAATTAGACTTTTATCTTTTCAAAGCTAATAGGAATGAAAGGACTTGGGGAGGTAACATGGACTTTTTCCAGAAAAAGCCTAGCAACAAGAAGGCCACAGTAGAGGGAGCTTACGCGGACTTTTTGGAGTAAAACTAATTTTGGTTAGAGTGAAAATCTTGGGACAAAAACCAGAAGATCAGAGGAGTAGAAAAATTGGTAAATTTCAATAAAAGTTTGGCACTGGCATAAAACAAAGAAACTGTCGGCATGATGCAAAAATTTAAACATAAAACAGAAATGATTTTTGATCGGTGTATTTTTATTTAGGAATTTTCCCAGGGTGTTACAATTGCGTGAGAGAGTTTCTATGTACATACTACCGGGATATTTATACCCGAGATTACAACATTGTCCAGATAGGACACGATCTTATCTACAACTTAACAAACAAGTCTTTGCGGCAGACTCTTGCCATAGATTAGATCTAAACCTACTTGATTTACAAGATACAGTTGCCTAAAACCGAGCCTTATCTCTATTTGGCAACTTCCTTGAAGCTTATCTCGAGCCCAGACCAAGCCCATGTTAACTCTATCAACTTCCTGACTCCATCAATCAATGGTCATATTGAATCCGTATCGACCGATATACTCTTCCTACCAGCGCTTCTTCCAGTCCGATACACTTACCGAGTCCGATACGAGACCTGGTCCGACTCCAACTTAACCTTCCTTCTCCGCGTCGGTTTTCTCTTTCCTCTCCGAGTAGATTGCAAAAATCTACTGTTAACACATGCCCCCCAATTTCGTCTTCAAGAACTGGGGGGGTTTATTTATATAGAACAAGGGTGAGTATGGGAGTACTCAGCAAGTCAAGGGAAAATTAAGTGTTTGATGCTAGCTTCAAAGGAGAGCCAGATATTTTTGCATTCGATTTTAGTTTAAGACTTTCAGAGGATCTAAGTGAGTGCTTCTCAACGACACGGACGAGAGAGTGTGTCTCATCTGGCCGGAGCAGTGAAATGTATAGATTGATTCTTGTCGGTACGAGAGGCTCCCTGCCAATCGTTCACCAACACCGGCTGTACCAACAGCCACAAGTCAATCACTGAACAGGTTTCTCACACCCACAACAGTTCATAAAGTAATCAATAAAGCTACGCTAAGGAATCACCTCACATCCGCCCATGACCGTGGGCACGGCTGTTCGAACAGTTGTTAACCTCTGCAGAGGGGGTACATTTTACCCACACGACGTTACTAACCCGAGTCACCCAGCCCGTGCATCACAGCCACGTCTGGCAACCTTGAGGCTTTCACGACAAGGCATTTCGAAAGCCGACTCAGGGTCATCTTATGACAACGGGAGGGGTCCCGCGGACCAACACCAGATTAGGTCCCAGACCATACTGTGCTAGGAAGCCCAGGGGTCCTCCTCGACACCACCCCGACGAATCCACTTGTCCCTTGGCATCAAGACTTCCCTGGCCTAGCTAGTTACTCAGCCAGGGGTGTCCCATCCACCCACGAAGGGAGAGATGCAGTCGGCGCTCGCGTGGCGCTGACGTGGCTGCAACGGAGGTCGACGGGAGGGGGACAAAGGTGAGGCGCCGGATCGACAGCGGCGACGGCGGGGGGCTCGGGACGGCGCGGCGCGAGCCCGGTGGAGCAGAGAGGGGAGAGGGAGGGAGCGAGCCAACGGCTCGGATAGGGGAGAGCAGGCGCGACGGCAGCGGGCGACGGCGCTATGCGGCGGCGGCAACGGCGGCGCGGGGAGGGAGCGGAGGAGAGGGGCGGCGCCCACGGCGATGCCCGAAGGAGGTCAACGGCGCTACCTAGCGTCCTAGGCTGAAGGAGAAAGGGAGAGACGGAGGGGGAAAGGAGAGTTACCGCGGGGAGGAAGGGGGGGAAGCTCGCCGGAGACGGAGGGGGAAGACGGTGCACGGGCGGCCGAGGGAGAGGGGAAGGGGGCGCCCGGAGTCCACGTCTCGTGCCCACGGGCTCCGGTGGCGGACGGCGAGGGCGGCGACACGGCACGGCACTGCGGTGGCGAGCAGTGGATTGGGGGGGAGGTGCTCGACAGCGGAAGGGGAGGAATGGCAGCCGAGCGGGAGGAGGGGATTAAAAAGAGGGCGCAAGGTCGGTTGGGTGAGGTCGGTTCAGGGGCGAGGCGGTAGACGCGGAGAGGGGGGCGCTGGCGCTTTCCGGCGCTAGCGGCCGAAACGGCGGCAGCCGGTGACGTCGGTGGCGGTCGGGGAAAAGCAAAAGAGAGAGAGAGGAAAAAGGGAGCAGTCCCCTTGCCGAAACGGGCAAGGGCACGCGGGGAGAGGGAGAGAACGGGGAGGGCGCGCGGCTCTCCTCTGGGAGGCACGCACGCGCAGAGCGGCGGGGCCGGGAGGTGGCGTCGGTGGCTTGGCGCGGCGCGGAGGCNGTCGGCGGACGGGGCGGTCGGCCACGATGCGCGGGCGCACGACCAGCGGCGGGACGGGGACGGAGCGCCGGCGGAATTGAACGAGAGAGAGACAGTGAACGGGAGTGAGCGAGAGAGAAAAGAGAGAGCGAGAAGGGTCGAGAGAGAGAGAGAGAGAGAGCGCTCTCTCTCGCGCAGCGCGTGCGACGCACGTGCGCGCACGTGCCTGGTGTGGTCGGGCCGTGCGGCCTGGGCTGGACGGCGCGGCCCAGCAAGGAGGGAAAGAGGCCGAAGGGGGAAGAGGGCGAGGAGAAAAAGAGATGGGCCGGACGGCGGCCCTGGAAGGAGAGGGAGAGGTTAGGGGGCCAAGCGGGAAATTGGCCCGAGAACAGAGGGAGGTGAAGTGGTCTTTGGCAGAAAAGGAGTTTGGGAGGGTTAGGGTTCGGATTCAAAATCCGATTTCGCGATTTTCTCCAGGA
Source organism: Oryza officinalis (assembly GCA_008326285.1). Taxonomy (NCBI): domain Eukaryota; kingdom Viridiplantae; phylum Streptophyta; class Magnoliopsida; order Poales; family Poaceae; genus Oryza; species Oryza officinalis. Next base: position 58,538,492 of record BDMV01000001.1, on the reverse strand, counting down.
TTGAGCTGAGAGGGGAAACACGAGATCTAGGCACACAACAAGACTCAACCGAAGAGCAAAATTTTCGCAAATAGAGTTTTAGGAAATAGGTTTTCCCGCTAACGCCACGACGAAACGAGCGTTACAAACCGACCCCCCTAACAAGAATCTCGACCCCAAGATTCAGCACCTAAGGGAGCAGCTCCGAAAACTCAGCACGGAGAAGATCTTCGCATTCCCAAGTTGCCTCATCCTCTGAGTGGTTACTGCACTGAACCTTGTAGAATTTGACTGTCTTTCTTCGAGTCTGACGTTCAGTCTCCTCAAGGACTCTGATCGGTCTCTCTTTATAGGTCAGGTTCTTCTCTAGTTCAATGCTTCCCAAGGGGACCTGTTCCTCTGGAACACGGAGACATTTCTTCAACGGGGATACATGAAACACGTTGTGCACATCTGTCAATCGTTCCGGAAGTTCAAGCTGACAGGCAACTTCGCCGCGTCTGGCGGTGATGAGGTAGGGGCCGATATAGCGAGGAGCTAACTTGCTGGACATCCCAAACCTCTTCAGACCACAGAGTGGAGACACCCGTAGGTACACGTGATCTCCTACCACAAATTCGAGATCACGCCTCCGGTTATCTGCATAGTTCTTCTGTCGGGCCTGTGCTATCTTCAAACGGTCTCGAATCAGCTTGACTTGCTTTTTTGCTTCCTTTAGAACATCAGGACCAAACACTCATGCTTCACCCACCCCATTCCAACACAACGGGGTGCGACACTTTCGTCCAAGCAAGGCTTCATTTGGGGACATCTGGATACTGGATTGATAACTGTTGTTGTATGAGAACTCAGCGTAAGGTAGACAGCGATCCCATGTGCCTTCGAAGTCCAAGGCACATGCTCGAAGCATGTCCTCCAAGATCTGGTTAACTCGTTCTGTCTGCCCATCTGTCTGCAGGTGATAGGCGGTGCTGAAATTTAAGTTGGTACCCATTGCCTCGTGCAACTGTTGCCAGAACCTTGAGGTAAACTGAGTGCCTCGATCCGACACGATCTTCTTTGGGCAACCGTATTGGCAAACCATGTGGGTCATATACAGGTCTGCCAACTTTTTCCCGTCGTAGGTGGTCTTCACAGGTACAAAGTGGGCTGCTTTGGTTAAGCGGTCCACGATTACCCAGATGGAGTCATACCCGCTAGGGGTTCTTGGTAAGCCGATGATGAAATCCATGCCGATCTCTTCCCATTTCCACTCGGGAATTCGGAGAGGTTGTAACAAGCCGGCAGGTTTCTGGTGCTCGGCCTTCATTCTTTGGCATATGTCGCATAGGGCTACATATTCGGCAACATCCCGCTTCATTCCAGACCACCAGAAGTATTCCTTGATGTCTTGGTATATTTTGGTACTTTCCGGATGGATGGAGTAAGCCGACTCATGAGCTTCTCTAAGAATGAGGTCCCTTAATTTCTTTTTAGCTAGCACGCAGATGCGGGATCCGAACCAAACAGTACCCTGGTTGTCAGTGGTAAAACCTTTGAGTCTTTTCTTACGGATCTTATCCTTCATCTCTTTTATGATTTCGTCATCTCATTGCGCTTCTCGAATTTGAGCTTCTAGGGTATGTTGCACTGTAAGGTTGGCAAGGGTTCCGGTCGAGACCACGATCAGTTTCAACTTCTCAATTTCGCGGCACAGGTCATCCTGGGTCGGCCAAACTAGGGCGGTAGTATAGTAAGTCTTGCGACTTAACGCGTCGGCGACCACATTTGCTTTTCCGGGATGGTAATGTATACCGAAATTGTAATCCTTGATTAATTCCAACCATCTTGTCTGTCTCATGTTCAGTTCGCTCTGAGTAAAGATGTATTTGAGGATTTTGTGGTCGGTGTAAATCTCACATCTGTTTCCAATCAGATAATGACGCCAAATCTTTAGAGCATGAATCACGGCTGCCAATTCCAGGTCATGCGTTGGATAGTTGACCTCATGGGGCCTGAGTTGTCTTGAAGCGTAGGCCACCACCCTTCGGTCTTGCATCAGGACACATCCCAGACCTTGCCTCGATGCATCACAGAAGATCTCAAAATCCTTTCGGATGTCTGGCAGGGTGAGGACGGGAGCTGTCGTCAACCTTTTCTTGAGTTCTTGAAAACTGCGTTCGCATTCTTCCAACCATTCAAACTTCTTTTCTTTCTTTAGTAGTTCCGTCATTGGTCAGGCCAGTTTGGAGAATCCTTCCATGAACCTCCGGTAGTAACCCACTAAACCGAGGAAACTACGGATCTCAGACACCGTCTTGGGTGCGTTCCAAGCAAGCACGGTCTCAACCTTACTGGGGTCTACTTCGACACCTTTGGTGGAGATGACGTGGCCAAGGAAGGCTACTTTATCCAACCAGAATTCACACTTCGAGTACTTGGCGAACAGTTGGTGTTCTTGCAACCTTTCCATCACTTTTCGTAAATGATTCGTATGATCTTGTTCATCCCTTGAGTAAATTAGAATGTCGTCGATGAAGACCACAACGAACTTATCCAGGTAGTCCATGAAGACTTTGTTCATCAGGTTCATGAAGAAGGCTGGAGCATTGGTGAGTCTGAAGGACATCACTGTGAACTCATACAGTCCATACCGTGTTGAGAAAGCGGTCTTGGGGATATCTTCTGGTCTGATTTTAAGTTGGTGATACCCAGATCGTAGGTCGATCTTGGAGAATACTTTGGCTCCTTCTAGTTGGTCGAACAAGTTGTCAATCCGTGGCAGAGGGTACTTATTCTTTATGGTTACTTCATTCAGGGCTCTATAGTCAACCACCATTCTTTCAGAGCCGTCTTTCTTCTTTACCAACAACACAGGGGCTCCCCAAGGGGACAAGCTAGGTCGCACGTAACCCTTGTTCTGAAGTTCTTCGATCTGTTTCTTAACTTCCGCCAGTTCGTTGGCGGCCATTCTGTAGGGTCTCTTGGCAATGGGAGCTGTGCCTGGGACAAGTTCTATGGAAAACTCGATCTCTCGATCCGGTGGCATTCCGGGTAGTTCTTCTGGGAACACATCGGGATACTCATTGACTATAGGTACCATTTCCAAAGGAGTGGCTTGCAGACTATTTAGAGTAGATCGGTTTCCGGAAGGGAGGGGAGTGAAACGCACTTGCCTTCCTCCGGGTCCTTGCAGAGTGATGATTCTTTCAGCACAGTCTATTTGTCCTTTGTGCTTAGCCAACCAATCCATCCCTAGGATGACTTCCAAACCTTGGGAGGCTAGGACTATGGGTTTGGCTGCAAAGCTAACCCCTTCTATTTCTAGATCAACCTTGGGGCATAGTTTATCTGCCCTTATATCCCTTCCAGGGGAGTGTATTACCATAGGTACTTGTAAATTTTGGGTTTTCCAACCATTTCTTTTCACAAAAGCTTGCGATATGAACGAATGGGAAGCTCCTGAATCAAACAGAACGAGTGCGGGTATGGAGTTGACAGAGAACATACCCATCACCACGTCGGGGGCCTCTTGGGCGGTTTTAGCTTGAATGTGGTTCACTCGATCTCGTCCAAAGTTGTTGGAGGCACGAGAACCTTGTCCACTCGCCTGAGTGACTGGACGGGACGGAGCAGATGCTGGGGCTCTGGGGAAGCTAGCATCGGAGCGTCCGGAGTTAGAGTTTCCCTGATTTCGAGGACACTGTCTGGCGTAATGACCCATTTGTTTGCAAGTGAAGCACTGCACGCTCGCCATTCTTGAGGGCGAATTGAAGGAGGTGACACTGTTCCTTGCGGCATTGCCACTCGGGGCATGCTGCTGGGGCGACGGAGTTGGGCGAGGCACCGGCGGACGAGGAGTGAAGCCAGGTTGGCGATTAGCTTGATGAGCAGGTTGGTGGTACTGCATGGGGTGACCAACTCGAGGGCGTGGCGCTCCACGGAGTGGGTGCGCTTGGTGAGTAGACTTGCGCTTCTTGTATTCCTCGGTTGCCTCTTTTCTGGCATCCTCCAGAAGCAAGACCTTGTTGACCATATGCTGAAAAGTGGGGAAGTCATGGGCAAGCAACTGGATTCTCAAACCTACTGCGATTCCCTTCAAGAACTTCCTGATCTTCTTCTTGTCAGAGTCCACTTCCTCGGGAGCATACCAAGCCAACTTGTTGAAGCGACTCAAGTACTCATTGACACTTCCTATTCCCTGTTTCAAGCGATTGAATTCTTCTTTCTTCATGTCAATGGTGCTTTTGGGCACATGAGCTGCACGGAAAGCATCTGCAAACTCTGTCCACTCAATGTTGACTGAGTCCGGATGGGCATTACAGTAATTCTCCCACCAGTCAGCTGCAGAGCCTCTCAATTGATGTGCAGCAAATACGGTCTTCTCTACCGGAGTGCATTGCACCAAGTTGAGCTTTCTCTCAACATCCTTTAGCCAATCGTCAGCCTCAACGGGCTCGACGGTGTGAGAGAATTCAGGTGGACGGGATCTTAGGAAATCTATCAGCTTAGATCTATGATTGTTATTGAAAGGCACTTGGTGTGGAGCCTGTGACTGCAAATTCTGCTGGATGCCTGCAATGGCTTGGGCTAAGCCCTGCAAGATCTGAGTCTAAACTGCCATCATATGCTGGTAATCAGCCTGAAGCTGGGGAGGTGGGGGTAAGTTATGAGCACGGTTTGCACGGTCTACTGTAGGATCTGTCCGAGCTAGGGCATTAACCGGTTCATTTTCTGACTCATGTTCCGATTCTGGTTCTTCCCTGTGGGATTCGTAGCCCAAACGAGCTGGAGCACGAGCCACACGATGGGGACGACCAACCATCTAATCTCCCAGAAAGGGGTGGGGTAAGAAAACAGAACAACACTTAAAAGGGAAGGAGTAAAGTAAACGAGCATAGAAAGCACACACTAGTCATAAAGCTTTTCTCAACTCGGAAAGCACCTAATACAACGGGTGTGGACAAGTCTCAGTGCTGCGCCAAGCTTGACTGTACGCACACCACCTCAGAGATCCAGACTACCAGACAACACCCACAACCACACACTCACACACTACCTCGCCACGACTCCAAAAGAGTTGGCGGCGGTACAAAAGGTCTAGCACACGGACTCCTCCAGCATCAGATGAACTCTACTGCTCTCCTGCCTGACTGGCTCCAGTGGTCGGCTCGTCTGAAGAGGACACGTCGATCGGCGCACGCGAAGGGACCGGCGGAACCTGTCGATGGCTGGCAGCAGGACGGCCTGCTAGCGGAGTAGGAGCTGGGTGGTCGAAACGGAACACGGTGGAGGAGCCCACAACGCGCTTTCGCGCGGTGTGGATCAGTCGGAGCCCACGACGGCTGACGACTGGGGTGTGGCCTGGGGTGTAGGAGGGGCTGGCACGGTGGGGGTAAGGGGAGTAAACTGGCGAGTACGGCACACGCGGGCTGGGGGAGCGTGAGCCGCTGGGAGTGCGAGTAGAGCCACGAGAACTGTAGAAGGACAGGTGGCTGGAGTGGCACAGGCGGCCAGAGTCCCAGGAGGTAGTGTGCACTGAGGTGACACCCTCCTCAGCAAGGCGGGCCTCCAGAGAGCGGTAAGCCTCAAGGAGAAGGTCGTGCTGAGTGGCCTGGGCACCAGAGAGCTCCACCATGCGAGTCAACGCAGGGTGCGACTCGCGGTACGGACAAGGGTAGCGGCTGTCTGCACGGCCAGGAGGGAGCTGCGGGATCAGCCAGAAGGCCGAACCTACAAGGCAACGACGGTAGTCGTAGGCCAAGCGATGCAGAGCAGTCCAGGAGAGGTCCTGGTATGCGAGTTGGAGTGTGGGGTGGGCCAGGTTGTAGTGGTGAGGGCGAAGGCCAGCGCCGTGTGTACCTCCGCGAGGGTAAAGGTACACGGACAGCTCACAGCGGGGAGGGTAACGGTCCATGGAGTACCCAGCGTACTCGGGACAGGAGAAGCCAAGGAAGCCAACGAGGTCTCTCAGCTGGTCGACGTGGTGACCCTCACCAATACCGTGGGAACTGTGGGTGGCGTTGACTGCCATCTACAAATTTTGAAGGAGGAAGAAGTCAGTAACCAGTTTTGTAAACAGAATAAGAAAAGAAGGAAAAGAGCCTAGCTTTTCGCAAATAGCTTTTTAGAACTTAGCATCCTTATGGTCATCCTAACGTCGGGTTTCGTCCTAAGGCCAAAGCTGCGCTCTGATACTATCTTCTGTCATGCCCCAACTAGCCCCAAACGGCGGCCAGAGTAACGCGATCCAAATTAACCTGTATACCTATACCAGTCCCAGGAAACAGTGCTAGTATAACAGGAAGATAGAACATCACAACAACAACGGTCTCTTTATTAAGAGTAGAATTACAATCAAGGTTGGAACTGCGAACAGACCCCGAGTTCGCAACAGCATTACAAAAGGCGGAAGCGAAAAGGCGGAGATAGCCCTAAGCCACAAGCAAAGCCTTGGGGAAAGGCCGAAACCCTACTACAGCTTGTAGTCTGCTTGTTCCTGGAAGAACTCTTCTTCAGCTGAGTCCACTTCTTCGTCTTCGAGAACTGAGGGGTTATTTATATAGAGCAAGGGTGAGTATGGGAGTACTCAGCAAGTCAAGGGAATTAGGTGTTTGATGCAAGCTTCAAAGGAGAGCCAGTTATTTTTCACATTCGATTTTAGTTTAAAACTTTCGGAAACCACTAAGTGAGTGCTTCTCAACGACACGAACGAGAAAGTGCGTCCCATCCGGCCGGAGCAGTGGAATTGTATGGATTGATTCTTGTCGGTACGAAAGGCTCCCTGCCAATCGCTCACCGACACCGGCTGCACCAGTAGCCACAAGTCAAGCACGTCGGCACGAGAGGCTCCCTGTCAATCGTTCACCGACACCGGCTGTACCAACAACCACACCTCAAGCACTGAACAGGATTTCTCACACCAACAGCAGTTCACAAAGTAGTCAACAAAACTACGCCAAGGAATCACCTCACATCCGCCCATGACCGTGGGCACGGCTGTTCGAACAGTTGTTAACCTCTGCAGAGGGGTTACACTTTACCCACACGACGTTACTAACCCCGGGTCACCCAGCCCGTGCCTCACAGCCACGTCTGACGACCTTGAGGCTTTCACGACAAGACATTTCGAAAGCTGACTCAGGGTCATCTTATGCCAACGGGAGGGGTCCCACGGACCAACACCAGGTTAGGTCCCAGACCATACTATGCCAGGAAGCCCAGGGGTCCTCCCCGACACCACCCCGGCGAATCCACTTGTCCCTTGGCATCAAGATTTCCCTGGCCTAGCTAGTTACTCAGCTAGGGGTTTCCCATATCACCCATATGGTCGTACTTGACATATGCTCGGATGTAATTCCCAAGAAATCGATCAGGGCGAGAACGGGCAGACCGTACCTCCAGTACGTCTCCCGCACCGCGAGTTTTGGAAACTCACTTTATTTTCAAGGTACCGACCCAAGTGTCGGGTTTTCCAAGCATTTTGTAAACTCAAGTTTTACCGAGTTGATCATTTTAAATTTTGAGGGGAGACTCGATACTCATACGCGGGGTGCGAATACCGAGACCTCACCTGAAGGGTGACAAGGAGTGTTAGGATATTCAATAATCAAGGAGGTTAAATGCAGCAAGTGGGTAGGGCCTGCCGGTTGTATTACAAACCGAGGCCAAAGTGTCAAGTGTAACCTAAATAATGCATAGTTTGCAAAAGAAAATACTTAATTTCAAATTATAGGTTCAATTGATAAAAGGTGACTTGCCTTGCTCGAGATCTTGAGCTTCCTCCTCGAAATCCACGCACTGCGGGTCTTCGGGATCCGAAGCTACACGTGAAACGAGGCGACTCAACACAACAATAAAAGGAAGCCCTATTAATGACCACTAAGCATGCCATTAGATAGATCTCGATTTTTTAGGAATTTTGGAAGTTGAACGGAGTCAATCGGACGAACGGTTGAGAAGATATGAATTTCCTAAGATTAAATGATTTTCTGTCTAAAGGAAAAGGAATTATTAATTCCCTTGAAAAAAAGAAAGACGGACTTGAATTGGACTTTTATTTTGTGCGGCCCAATGAATTGGCACGGGCGCGGCCGAAAAGATGGGCCGGCGCGCGAGGAAAACGGCCCAAGGCCGAGCAAGGGAGGCTGATGGGCCGAAGGTCAAGTGGCGTGGCCCAACGGGCGAGCGCAGGCGCGGCCGAGCGTGCGGGCCGGCGCGCGAAGGGGACGGCCCAAGGCCAGGAGGGAGCGCGCGAGGCGGACGGGGAGCGACTGGGCCGGAGGCCGAGTGGCGCGGCCTGGTCCGGCCTCCCGAGTGACTCGGGGCCGACTGGCCGGACCGAGCGACTCGGGGCCGACTGGGCCGGACCGAGTGCGGCCCATGCGCAGGACGGATCGGTGGACCGAGGTCCACCGCGCGGCGCTAGGGCGGGACCCGCCCGTCAGCGGCTTGGTCGACGCGGACTGGGCACATGGAGGGAGGGACGCAGTCGGCGCTCGCGTGGCACCGACGTGGCTGCCACGGAGGCCGGCGGAAGGGGGAAGAAGGGGGCGACGCCGGATCGACGGCGGGCGACGGCGGAGGGGCTCGAGACAGCGCGGCGCGAGCCCGGCGAAGGGGAAAACACCAGAGCGGAGAGGGGAGAGAGGGGGAGCGAGCCAACGGCTCGGATTCGCCGGAGAGGGGCCAGAGGCGGCGGATTGCGGCGGCGGCCGACGTCGGCGGGGAGAGAGGGGAATGGCGCCGGGGTGGAGGGAGAGCGATTCGCCGGAAAGGGAGCACCTACGCGGGTCCACGGACGCGTTCCGAGCGTCGGGAGGGGCGGAGCGACACCGGAGAGGGCGGGCGATGGCGCGCGGAGCTCGGCACCGAGCGGCGGCGGCGTGGTGAGCAGAGGCGAGCGACGGTGGTGCGGGGGCGGCGCCTAGGGCCGGAACACGCGGCGGCGGTGCTACCTAGCGCCTAGGGAAGGGAAGAAACTAAGGAAGACGGGGGAACGGAGGGTTACCGCGAGAGGAGGTCGCTGGGGAAGAAGGACAATGGCGCGGGGGCGGACTCGGCTCGGCTTCGGGCCGAGGGAGAGGGGAAGAAGGCGGCGCCCGGAGTCCCCTTCGGGCGTCCTCGGCTGCGGCGGCGGACGGCGAGGGCAACGGCAGGTATTCGACGGCGGCATGGGCGCGGCCGAGAGGGAGGAGGAGCGGAGGGAGACGGAGGGCGAGGTCGGTTGGGCTTAGGTCGGTTCAGGGGCGGAGAGGGGACCGGCGCGTGGTAGCGGCCGAACGGCGGCAAGCGGTGACGTCGGTGCCGGTCGGGGAAAAGCAAAAGGAAGGGGGAGGAAAGGGGTGCGGCCCCTTTGCCGAAACGGCAAGGGCACGCGAAGGGGGAGAGCGGGGAGAGGGTCGCGACTCTCCCCTTGGCGGCACGCGCGCAGAGCGACGGAGCCGGGAGAGGCAGACGTCGGCGGGAACGGGACGAAGAGAGAGAGAAAGCGAACAGAGAGGATGAGAGAGAAAGAGAAAGAGAGAGAGTGAGGGAGAGAGAGACAGCGCTGTCTCTCTCTCGCGCGGGGCGTGCGACGCACGTGCGCGCACGTGCCCGACGCGGCAGGCCGTGCGGACTGGACCGGGCGGCGCGGCCCAGCGAGAGGGAGGAAGAGGGACTGGGTCGGACGGCGGCCCGGGAAGGAAGGGAGAGAGAGGGCGAGGGAGGATGGGCCGAAAGAAAAAAGGCCCAAGGAAAGCGAGGGAGGCACAGCAGACTTTTTCTGAGAATTTGAATTTGGAGGGATTAGGGTTCGGATTCAAAATCCGATTTCGCGATTTTCTCCGGGATTGAGCTGAGAGGGGAAACACGAGATCCTGGGCACACGACAAGACACAGCCGAAGAGCAAAATTTTCGCAAATAGAGTTTTTAGGAATTAGGTTTTCCCGCTAACGCCACGACGAAACGGACGTTACACTAAACAAGTTTGAAAACTGACTATACACTTTCAATAGATAGACACCCTTTACATAAAGTTCACTCAACCAATACTTGTATTTTCTCGTATATCCCAATCAGACAGAAGTTAGAACTCCCATACACATGTTAATGGGTACGTGCGTTCAGCAAAGGCACGTTCCCAAGTTATACTCATTCGTTTTTTACATGTACGTTTTTTGAATTGCTAAATAATGTTTTTTAAAAAAATTATAAAAAAGTTGTTTTAGAAAATTATATTAATTTATTTTTAAGTATTGTAAATAATATTTAATTAATCATTTTGTTTGGGAGTTGTTTCGTTTTACGTGAGTAGAGAGTCCCCAACTCTTACATTTGAACACAGTCAACTTTGTATTTGTATATATAGCTATACTTCGTGTATATTACTCCGTATTGCTTTGTGTCTAACTCGCTGGGGAAAAAAATATCTTGTATATTCTTGATTTGTGTCTAACTCTCTATGAATGAACTTTCGCTCGAAAAAAAAAACTTTTTCGTGTATCCTAATCTATATACAGCTCTACTTAAAAAAATTTCAGATCTAGGAATATATAAATTTGGAGATGAAGCCGTGATAAACCGAGCGACTTGCTTTTCTTTTTCTTCTCCTCGAGGGAAGCATAATCTGCAATAAGAGCGAGCCGGTCCAAGTCCCAACTCCCAAGCCAACCTCTCCGACTCATCGCGCCTAAAAACCACACCCCTAGCCAAAACCCGCCGAGGAAGAGGGAGAGGAGCACGCATGGCGCTCGCCGCGAATCTGGCGAGCAAGCAGAGCTTGAGAGTCGTCGTCATCGGCGACCCCGGCACCGGCAAGTCCAGCCTCGTCGTGTCGGCCGCCACCGAGCGATTTCCCGACGACGTCCCCCGCGTCCTGCCCCCCACCCGCCTCCCCGTCGACTACTTCGCCGAACGCATCCCCATCACCATCGTCGACACCTCCTCCAGGTCCTCCCCCCCGTCCTCACGTTAGATTTGCGGGTGTTTTTGTTGGGGGTGGGTGGGTGGGATTTGTGGATTGGTTTCGTTGCCGCTTCTGAATTGCTGATTCCGCGGTGTGGTTTGCAGCCCGGAGCAGAGGCCGAAGCTGATCGCCGAGTGCCAGTCGGCGGATGTCGTGGCGCTCACCTACGCCTGTGACCAGCCTGCGACGCTGGAGCGGCTCAGCTCATTCTGGTTCCCCGAACTCCGGCGCCTCCAGGTGATGCTCTGCACTCACTGCCGGAATTGATTGGTAATTTTGTGGGTTAATTTTGTCCGCTGTGGCTCATGTTCTATTCTGCTTGGCTCAGTTGGAGGCACTGGTGATTGTCGTGGGATGTAAGCTGGACCTGAGGGGTGAGGAGCAGGGAACTCTTGAGGCCGTGATGGTACCCATCATGGGTACATTCCGAGAGATTGAGAGCTGCATTGAGTGCTCGGCGCTTCGCCAGATCCAGGTTAATATGTTTGCAGTCATAATTTTGTGTTGATAGGTTGCTCTGAGATAGGGATGCTTGGCACATTGCCGCACATAATAAGTTCATAACTACAACACTAGCTAGATCATAATTTTGTTGTATTCTAGGCATGAACTACTTGTAATTTTACTGTGCAACTCTTTTATTATGTACTCTGTTTGTTAGCTAACCAGTAGCACCAAGTTGGACAAACTAGAGTAATATTATCAATAATAATTAGAGTTGTTTTAAAAATTATGAAATATACAAGAAAGTATTACACGATTTTCTGAAGCCACAGGGACATTTTCTCTCTGAATTTGGGTTTCTTTCTCAGAAAACCCAGGCAACTCTATTATCCTTTGTTTATATAAATAAAAGTCGTATTATGTTTTGGACCATAATTTATTTTACAATATAATATTGACAACTAGGAAATTAACGTTCATGTGAAAGTACTTTGCAATAGAAATGCAATGGTATCATCATGTATGGCAGTAAACATACTATATTTGTTAGTCAATAGTTATAAATTTTGAATTTTCCAAATACATGTGTGACTTGTAGTTATCAATGGAGGGAGTTCATGACAATTCTGTCTGATGCTGTTAGACTGGATTTGTGGCCATGGCCTTTCTCATCCGTGACTGGCTGCTGTAGCGAGTCCGGCACGCTGCACGCACTATGGCGCGTTTCCCTCTCCTGCCTAGTCTCCAGATACTTGTTTCCACAAATCGGTTGATGAGATTTGGCAGGTGTTGGACTGTTTGTATCAGTTGCACAATGAATTAATTATAGCGTGAATTATTTGCACCATCAGATGCATTAAAAGTCCAGATATCGTGCTAGGGTAGGGCTAACTATAATTGCTTACGTTTGCAGATTCGTGAGGTCTTCTACTATGCACAGAAAGCAGTGCTTTACCCAACAGCTCCTCTGTTTGATCAGGAGGCACAGAAGCTAAAGTTACGCTGTATGAGGGCTTTGAAGCGTATATTTTGAAGATATTTGTGATTGTTTTTCTGGAAGCTTCACACACCCATTATCTCCACTCTCAGCCATACATATAGAAGGAGCATATATGGACTCCTTTTGGGCCTAAAACACACACAACCCAACACTCCCCCTCAAGATGGGCGATAAATATCTGTCATGCCCATCTTGCTACATGATGATATACGCTCTTTAACACCTAAAGCCTTCGTTAAACAATCAGCCACTTGTTCTCCAGAATTTACAAAGTTTAACTTTAAGGTTCCCTCATCTATCCTTTCTTTGATAAAGAAGCGATCAATCTCCACATGTTTTGTTCGATCATGTTGGACTGGATTGTTAGCAATATTAATGGCTGATTTGTTGTCACACCATAACTTCATAGGAGTATTTATCACCAGCTTCAGTTCAGTTAGAAGATTTCTTATCCATAATAGCTCACTCAAACTCATTGACATTGACCTGTATTCTGCCTCAGCAGTTGAGCGAGACATCACCGATTGTTTCTTGCTTCTCCAAGATATTAAATTGCCACCAACAAATACACAATAGCCTGATATCGACCTTCTATCATCAAGACAGCTGCCCCAATCTGCATCACAGTATCCCTCCATATCCAGATGTCCATTTTTCTTGAACCATAAACCCTTCCCTGGACTTCCCTTCAAATATCTCAAAATTCTATACACAGCATTCATGTGACTACTTCTAGGGTCATGCATATATCGGCTTACCACACTTACAGCATGGGTTATATCAGGTCTTGTGTGACACAAGTATATCAACCGTCCTACAAGTTTTTGATAACTCTCTTTATTCGCTGGGTCTCCTGATTTAGCACACAACTTATGATTTTGTTCAATTGGTGTAGAGGCTGGTCGACAACTAAGCATACCTGTGTCACTGAGCAGATCCAATACATACTTTCGTTGTGAAAGTACTATCCCTTTAGGGGATCTTGCAATTTCGATGCCTAAGAAGTATTTTAGCTGACCCAAATCCTTAACTTCAAATTCCTTACTTAAATTTTCCTTTAACCTTGCTATCTCTATAGAATCATCCCCTGTGATAATCATGTCATCCACATACACAGCAAGGATAGTAGTTTGACACCCCTTATGGCAATAGAATACTGTATGATCTCCATTGCATTGCTTATAGCCCATGTTGCACATTGCACATCTAAAGCGATCAAACCATGCTCTTGGTGACTGTTTAAGACCATATAAAGATTTCTTCAATCTCAACACTTTTCCTTCAGTTTGTGAAGTAGCAAATCCAGGTGGGATATCCATATATACCTCCTCTTGGAGGTCTCCATGTAAGAATGCATTCTTAACATCTAATTGATGCAATGACCAATCAAAATTAGCTGCACAAGAGATAAGAGTTCTTACCGTGCTCATCTTTGCTACTGGTGCAAAGGTTTCGTCATAATCAATTCCATATGTTTGACTATATCCCTTAGCCACAAGCCTTGCTTTGTATCTTTCCACCTTTCCATCATGGTTTTGCTTTACTGTATATACCCACTTACAGTTGACAACTTTCTTCCCTTCAGGAAATGGTACAAGATCCCATGTTTTGTTCTTTTCAAGAGCCTCTAGTTCTTCTAGCATAGCTTGATGCCACCTTGGATCTTGCTTTGCTTCTCTCCAATCCTTTGGAATTTGCATTGAATCTAGTGATGCTACAAAGGCCTTATATGTGGATGACAAAGAGCCATAAGAAACATAATTGGATATGTTATTCTCATCATTACTCTCATCTTGAGCTTCAAAACCATACCTTAATGGAGGTTTACCTGCATTGTTTCTTACACCCTTTCTGATGGCAATTGGTAAATTAGATTCTTCTCTAACTTCTTCATTTTCTCCCCCTGACTCCAAAGACCCTTGCATATGACTTACATCTTCCAACACCTGATTATCCTCTTCAATTTGTTGGATTACTAGACACCTTGTTCTTCTTGTATAAACTTGAAGATTTTTCTCTTCATGTGACTTCCTCCATTCTCGCTCTTGTATAGGATCATTCATATCAAATGGAATTTGACCAATTACAACCTTTTTCTCTTTTGATTGTTCGTCTTCCTTGGAACCCACTATTTCATCCTCCCTTTGCTTATCACGATCATCATTACTTGAATCATCAAGATCAACAAACAAAGAACTTAAATCTGTTTTCTCACCATAAAATGGAACAGATTCTTTGAAAGTAACATCCATACTTACAAATGTTCGACGTTCTGATGGACTCCAACACTTATACCCCTTCTGGCCAGGTGAATAACCTATAAAAATACACTTAACAGCTCGAGGATCAAGTTTTCCAACAGAGGGTCTATAATCTCTGACAAAGCATGTGCAACCAAACACCTTTGGTGGAACCACAAATCCATTCTTCCAAAATATCATCTCATAAGGTGTCTTCATCCCAAGTATTTTCGAAGGTGTACGATTGATCAGATATGTTGCTGTCATTACTGCCTCACTCCACAAGAACTTAGGTACATTCATAGTATACATTAATGAACGAGCTGTCCCCAAGAGATGACGGTTTTTTCTCTCAGCCACCCCATTTTGTGGAGGAGTATCAGGACAAGAAGTTTGATGTAATATTCCTTCTGATGAAAGAAAGCTACTAAATTCATTATTTATATACTCTCCTCCATTATCAGTTCTAACAAATTGAACCCGAGCATTAAAATGATTTTTAATGTATGCATAGAAGTTTTGGAAGCATTTAAGTACCTCATCCTTGTGCCTCATAAGATATAACCACGTCATGCGAGAGTAGCAATCAATAAAGGTAACAAAATACTTCATTCCACTCATAGAGACCACAGGTGAAGTCCAAACATCTGAGTGAATTAGCATAAAGGGTAACATACTTCAGAGTCCTCTACTCACATATGATGTTCTTGTATGTTTCCCATACTCACAAGCATCACATGCTAACTTATGTTTATCCACTCTACTGAACTCTAGTGGGAACATTTTACTCATAATGTCAAAAGATATGTGTCCCAATCGACAGTGCAAAAGTAATACCTTAGCCTCTTCTTCACTTGTGGAAGCCATTAAAGCTAGACATATGGATTCATTAGTCGTTCTTCGATCCAAATACCAAAGTCCATCATGCCTGACGCCAATCCCAAGTTTCTTCCCCGTTTGCCTCTCCTGAATTAAACAATTCTCACGATCAAGGGAGACCCGACAGTCCATATGATCAACAAGAGAACTTATTGAAACTAAATTCACTGGAAAGGAAGGTACATATAACACTGATGATAAAGTGATTGAAGGAGTACACTGTACTGTACCCTCTCCCTTAACCGGGTATGATGTTCCATCAGCAGTTTGCATCGTTTCTTTGCGTGTAAATGGGTATGGTTTATATGATGCAAATTCCCCACACATCCCAGTGACATGCCTAGATGCACCCGAGTCCAGTATCCAATTTGAATAAGAACTATTGATGGACATAAGTGCTTGATTTGAGTTACCTAATGTGGAATGAACAAAGTTAGCAGCATCAACATTTGTAGATCCAGAAAAACTCTCTTCAAGAGTGACCACATTAGCTTTGTGATCACCTCTATACTCATAGCCTCTACCTCTGTTACCTCTACCTGCATAACCTCTTCCACCTCTTGATCCACCTCTATCCCCACTTCTTCCTCTTCCATAACTAGGCTTGCGAGGAGCACGACAATCATGCATAAGATGCCCCATTTCTCCACAATTAAAGCACTCTCTAGTCTCTTTACCTTGTACAATTGCATATGTGGAACTTGGTAAACACGGTGTGGCACTGGGCAAGACTTTCTTCTTAAGCTCCTCTTGTGCCATAGCTGCAATAGCCTCATCTAAGGTTGGAAGAGTGGCTTGGTGAAACATTGCATCTCTTCTTCCTTCAAATTCTGGATTTAGACCCTTCAAGAACTCAATAACCCTTCTACGTTCAACCCATCTCTTCATTTTTGCTATGCAATCAGAGTGTTCTAACCCAAGAGGATCATAATGATCTAAATCAGACCACAAACTCTTCAACTCTGCGACATATTCTGCCACAGAGCGCTCCCCCTGTCTCAAAGCACTTATCTTCTCTTGTGCCTCCACCATTAGCATCACATTACCTTCTCCTGAATATAGGTTAGTGAGAGTTTTCCACATCTCACTCGCACTAGAGATGGTCTCAACAGTTGTAGCAATAGCAAGGATTAGTGAAGTCAACAACCACGCTACCACTAAAGAATTGGTAGTACTCCAAGTCTACCATTCTACATTTGATGTGCTCTTAGGCTCCTTCACTTCTCCGGTAACATATCCTTCTAACCCTTTTGTCTTCAAAATCAGCAATGCTCTTCTTGACCAACTCAAATAATTTTTGACACCTTCCAGCTTAATATCATTTTGCATCAACTCAATTTTTTGTACTGATTCAGCATGAGAAACAATCACATTACTAGTATTTGGAGCTTCATTGCGTTTCTCTGTGAGCAATTCCACCAACTTACCCAACATCTGCTCAATTCCTTGATTTTCCCCCATGGCAGATCAACCAAATCTTCTAAGATACTAGCCTCTTAGCCAAATCAACTAATAGGAGCGGCAACACTACTCAGTTTCTCACCAAAAACAGAACAGCAACAGTAGCACTACTTCGTCAAAAACAGAACAGCAACAGTAGCACTACTTCCTCTCAACAGCACTACTTCTCAGTTTCCCCCAAATCAGAACAGCTGATCAAACCAAGCTCTCGTATCTTCCCCAAATCAGAATAACAGCAACAGCAAACCAAGCTAGCCCACTTCACCACCAAATCCTCACCTTCTAACGCAGCAGCAACACCAACACCTCACCTTCTCAAGCAGCAGCCGCACCTTCTCATGCAGCAGCAAGCCAACAGCTGCACCTTCTTTTCTCCACACGTCGTCACCAACTCGCCCTCCGCGCACGTAGTAACTGTTAGCGCTCCTCCATCCACAGCCACCGCCAGCTAGGGTTCAGCCTCGGCGCAGTCGCCGGTAACCTGGCTCTGATACCATGAAGATATTTGTGATTGTTTTTCTGGAAGCTTCACACACCCATTATCTCCACTCTCAGCCATACATATAGAAGGAGCATATATGGACTCCTTTTGGGCCTAAAACACACACAACCCAACATATTTATTCTATGTGACCATGACAAGGATGGAGCTCTTAGTGATGTGGAGCTCAATGACTTTCAGGTTTGTAGCCACTAAAGCTGACTTGGTTTCTTTTGTTAGTGTAAGGCAAACTAATGCTTGCACTATCATTCTATTAATACTTCTGGTGATGTTAAGAATCTCCTTTTGGCTGCTTTACAGGTCATATGCTTCAATGCTCCTCTCCAACCTAATGAAATCATAGGCGTGAAGAGAGCCATCCAAGAGAAATTGGCTGAAGGTGTAAATGAGAATGGCCTTACCTTGACTGGGTTCCTTTTCCTTCATACCCTTTTCATTGAGAACGGAAAGCTGGAAACTACTTGGACCGTGTTGAGGAAATTTGGCTATGATGATGAACTCAAGCTTAGAGATGACCTCATTCCAGCAATTAAACGAGCTCCTGATCAAGTAATGTTGCCTTTTTATTGCTTCCAGCTATCCTGTGTACTATCTGTATAAACTAGAGTAATTGTACATGTGCATGATCTTAACACTGATAGTTAATTGTTTTAGATTCTATAATTTGGGAGTTGCTCTGAATTCAGATTTTAGAGGTGAATTTATTAGAACATAGGGAAATTGATCGTTGGTTATGCTTTTTATTTACATTTTATATACACCCTTTGGTATTTCATCACTAACATTACTACTGTGGTAAAATATCCCCACTCTTAAGGAACAGTACCTCCTAAGCTGCTCTAGAAATGTGCTTGTAATTTGTTAGTTATTCAATTTGATGCGAATCTATGGTGTTAGCTTTGATATTTATCATACTTCTGGTTTATTATATATTTTGCTGATAATTAATTTAAAGTCAAATCAATGTTTTTGTTCCAGACTTTGGAATTGACGAGTAAAGTCATTGATTTCTTGAGAGGGATCTTCAACATGTTTGACACAGACAATGTAAGTTCTATGCACTGATGTGATTGTTGTTCTCCTGAACTGTATTCAACTCTTTGTTGTACTGAGCATTTGTTGTAATAAAAACTGTCATTTTACATTGATAATTTGAAAATGCCTTTTGGTATCATATCCAGGATGGAGCTTTGCAACCTGCTGAAATCAAGGATCTTTTTTCAACCGCACCTGAAAAGTGAAGCTGATAGAATGCCCTTTCATTTTTAATAACTTGATACTTTAATTGTAACAAAATAGTTAGGTTACCAAAATTGTTAAATATTCTTGTATTAGTTTCTCTACTGGACTTGATGGAATGAAGATTCTTTGCATTAGAAGGGTGTGAAGAATTACTATTTAATAATCTGTCTGTTGATATTTCCTGTATCAATATTCTTTTGTTGGTATTTCAGCCTGTGGTCTTCTCATCTGTTAATAATCTGTCTGTACTCCTGTATCAATACTCTTTTATTGGAATTTCAGTCCGTGGTCTTCTCATCTGTACAAGAACTGTGCTGAAAATAATGCCTTGGGTGGGTTGTCGTTTGAAGGGTTCATCTCCAAGGTATTTTCTCAAACTTCGCATGATAAGAGTTGACACAACAATTTACAACCTCTTTTTTTTGTTGATGGATTGACCTTTTTAGCAAACTGTATGTTGATTGGTTTCAAAACAAGAAAGAGAAGCCCTTTCTCTATTCAGAACTCACATGCATTGTGTTTATTGGTGTGGCTGTCCTGTAGCACTATGCAAGCTTCTTTCGTGACTCTAGGAAACCCCACATTGTTGTTCTTTTAATCTTTATGTGCATTGAGTTGTGCATTCTGACCTCTGAGCATGCAAAACGAGCTATAGAATAGATTGCTTGCAGTACATATAAAGTATTTAAGCAAATTAATCTGGGAGCAATCATATCTTGTATAAGGAGTATGCTGTGTTCAATATGAAATATATAATTTGTCTTGACAAACATGTGGGGATGTTGTTAGGCAGAAAATTGATCTTTGATTTCTAGAATTTTATTGTTGCTTTAATCTTGCATTTGGAAAATACCGAATTTCCTTATTGGACTGTTTTCTTTTCTTGACTAATTATTCTGTAATTGCAGTGGACTCTTATGACACTTCTACACCCGTCAAATAGTTTTGCCAACCTTATATATGTTGGCTATTCCGGCGATTTTGATTCGGCATTTACCACCACGAGGAAAAGGCGAGTGGACCGTAAAAAGCAGCAGACTCAGAGAAATGTGTTCCAGTGTTATGTTTTTGGTCCCAGACGTGCCGGAAAGACTGCATTGCTACAATCATTCCTTAAAAGGTATCTTTCCATATAGTATTTTATATCATGAACTTTGCTTCCCATGGTTATTTCTTCTGATATTCTCACTTTCACTCCTGGTCCTTGCAATAGGCAACCTTCTGATGCTCCTCCTGTCAACGATGAACAATTTGCAGCAAATACTGTTGAACTGCCTGATGTAAGTGTTCGAAATTCTTGATTTATTTTGCTCACACCATATGCAATCATTTTGATAGTTTTCTTTTGAACAGTGCAGCATTTACTCATGTATTCGTAAGTATTCTACAGTCTGAGATGACAGCTACTCTTAAAACAATCCATATTCTTGTTTATTAAATAATAAGTAACTAGCAACATATTTATGTGAAACCATAATTGATCTGCATCTTAACACTTGATAATGTGTGTCACAAACAAGTTAGTTTCTAACTGTTTGGTCTGATTCAATAATTTTCTTCCACTGAAGGGGACTAGAAAGACACTTGTGATGCAAGAAATTTCTGAAGGTGATGTTGGACCATTACTATCTGATAAGGAATCTTTGGCACCCTGTGATGTAGCAGTTATTGTTTATGATAGGTATGCTATCCACTGAATTATCCCCCTCTTTATTCATGGCCAAAAAAGTTTTGTCAGTTGCATTTTTCTTTCATGGTGACTGAATTCTTCCTATTTATTCATGACCAAAATCTCTCGGTACACAGTTTTCAGTAGCAGTGCTCCTTTCCCATTAGCTATAGCAGTATGATTTGTTTATAAACCTGGCATACTATGAGAGAACTTTATTTTTGCTTTAGATGAAATCAATTTTGTTGTTGCGATGCATTTGTATGCCCCAGTGACAAAAACAAAAACCAACTGCCAACAAAAAGAGAAATTTCAGTCCCAAAAAAAATAAAAAACAAATATTTCTCTTGTTTAAGAGACACGTCAACATTTTTCGGTAGCTATCAAGGGATCTAAACAAACTAGCAGTAACTGGAGGTAAACAGTTTGGTAGGACTGGCAAATAACATGCTGATGGTAATCTAAATATAGACTTGAAACCTACAGCCAACTGCCAGTGTATCTGTTCATCTCTGCAAGGAAAATGAATTAGCAGTATTATACACCACTTAACTAGAATAACCGACTACACTATACTGTCAATTGTTTCGTCGAAGTGACTGACTTTAATCCTTTATCCTGTCAATTGGTTTAAATATTCGTTGTTCTATGCAAGCCCTCCTGCTGACAGACAGTTCACAGATTCAGGATTGAACCAATGTAGTAATTCAGAAGTTCGACACATAAATATTGTTTATTATTCAGATGTAACTCTCTCTATATGATCTATTCAGTTGTACCTAATTTTCTGCACACAAAATGTGATGCCTGTTGAAATGGCAGTGGTGATGAAGTTTCTTGGCAAAGAGCAAGAGAATTGCTTGTACAAGTGGCTACACGTGGAAAAAACACCAGCTATGAAGTTCCTTGTCTAATAGTTGCTGCTAAGGATGACCTCGACCAATCTTCGTTGGCTCTGCAGGACTCAACTAGAGTAAGCTTCAATACAATATTCATTCATTTTGAATTTGTTACATTTTATTTACCTCTGAGAATCATTTGTCCTTTTTGGCACAGTTGGTTGGTTGAACTGGAATTAGATATTTGAATGAATCAGTTCCCCCTGTTTTTTTTTCTTTTGCTTTTGCTAAATCGGAGACTACCATGCCAGTGCTATATTTATGCAGCAGGGCATGGCTGTTTCTGCTGCCTCATGGAAAAACTCTTGATATCAAACTGTGTCGTTCCAGGTCAACATTCATATAAATGGACTGATGTGTCAATATTGTCTTCTATTGCCACCAGTTTTCTTAATGTCTGATCTCTACAACTATGGATTATTTTCAGTTGTTTTAATTCAATAAAATCATATACTTGTAGGTGAGCCATGACATGGGAATCGAAACACCAATTCCTATTAGTGTAAGGTTGAAGGATTTGAACAATATTTTCTGCCGGATAGTCCATGCGGCGCAGTGGCCCCATTTGAGCATTCCAGAGACTGAAACTGGGAAAACACGCAGGCAATACCGTCAACTTCTGAACCGTTCCCTCACGGTTGTCTCAGGTAAGTTAGTGTCACGCTTCTGCCTCTAAAGTGTGTTTCTGTATTTGCCTTTATTCTCTGGCACAAATCCATCCTGCCAATTACTACAGAATAGTAAGAGCACAGGTTTAGTAAGACAATAAAATCTAAAAGTAATAGCTATTTATGATTTTGAGTTGAAATTGAATAGTGGTATCATCTTAAGTTGGTTGAGTTCTAACACAACTGATGATGTGCCAATAATTTGCAGTTGGAGCGGCTGTTGCAGTTGTGGGTGTAGCTGCTTACCGGGTTTACGCAGCTAGGAAGAACGCGTCATCTTGAAGCTCTCCTGGACAGTGATGAAATGCTACTCTCCTGGACACTGATGAAATGCTACTCCCCTCACTGCCCAACAACGGGATAGTTTAGATTATTTTTACTGTTTGTTGAGCTTCGTAACATGGTTGTTTTGTCTTGCAACATCGTTTATGTAAAGATATCTACTCAGTTGAAATCACACTGGCTGGGAAAAGGGAATGTATATACTAACTTATCAGTCGATATGTCCATGTCGCGTCGCCTATTGAATTGAAGTAGTCGTCCCATAAGTCATTTTTAAACTGACTCTAAACAATATACTATAGACAGATCTGTAAAAGAAAACCCTCCGAAAAGTTTTTAAAAAATCTTCTGTAATGGGATATCATTGCAGAAAGTTGAACTACACAAGTGTCTGTTGCAGTCTAACAGATAGAGGGAGTGCTCATTGGTCTCTTGGTAATTTCGACGCGAATTGCAACCACATCAGTTACAAAAATAGGGTAAGATACACAATTATGATATATTCATTCATGTCATCTCAAAGTAAAAAAAGAATAAGAAGAAAACGAAACAAAACAATGATGGACTGCTTATACGAAACGGCCCTACTAGGCGAAGACATTTGTTTTGTTGCCATGGGCTCATTGTAACTGGTTGGCCCACTTGAGAACTGGAGAGGCCTATGTTGTGGGCCTTGGCTTACGAAAGGGCCCACCTGACGGCGAGCCGACCGCGTACGGGGTCAACGCACCGAGCAGCGGATTCACACCGGACCACGCGAGCTCCTTCCGATGCGGGGCCCACGTGCCCCAGGAATCCGAGGCGGAAGGGATCATTCCAACAGTTGGGATCTCGGCACCCCGCACCCGGTTCACGTGGACCCAGGACTCCGCAACGCTAGCTCGGCCCCGCCTCCAGCGCGGCGCATCAACACCCGGCCCACACGACGAAGTGGAGTCGTGGATATGGTGGCGCCCGGGCCCACCGTATTCGCTGAACCCATTACTTCCCGTACACCTGGCACCCTATACTCCCGCACACCGCAAACGTAAACGCAGTGGAATCCAAGGCGACATTGTCCTCCTTTATTCAAAAATAACCCTGTATAGGGCCAAAGTTTACAAATAGCCCCTCCTATCGTGGTCAGGGAGGGCTTGTATCTAAATACGGAGAGTATTTGTCCTTAGAGGAAAGAGTTTCAAACCCAAACAGTGGCCGGTGGCTTCCCGCCTCTCCCCGCGCGTTTTCCCGCTTGAATTCGTTCCGCAATCCGAGGGCGGATAACTCTCCACGTCACCGATCCCGCCCCTCCTTGCGGTGTAAGGAGCCGTCCAATTCCGTCCTTTGCAAGCCAAATCCTCCCGCCGCCGCCGCCGCCGCCGCCGCCTCCTCCTTTATAATCTCCCTTCTCCGGCGTCTCCTCCCAAGTTCCCTCCCAAATCCCCCGTTTCAAAAAAAGGAAACCAAATTTCTCGGCGAGGAGAAAAGAATCCCGCAATGGAGAGCAAAGCAGAGGCGTTGGCGGCGGCATCGGCGGCTTCTACCGGAGGAGGATACGCGTGCGGCGGGTGGGAGACGCCGAAGCGGGAGGAGTGCCGCATTCCGGCGACGCTGCCCTGCCCCGCGGCGCCGAGGAAGACCGTGCCGGACTTCGGGAAGAGGCGCGGCCCGCCAAAGAACGGCTACTTCCAGCCCCCCGACCTCGAGGCCCTCTTCGCGCTCGCGCCGCGCCGCCAGACCTCATGCGCTTGATTTTGAAGCTTCCGGCGGCGGCGGGGAGCTCTGGTCTAGATTAATTTTGGGAGCTGTAGATACTTCTGCTATGTTTCTCCTCTGTTGTACTCTAGGTATTAGTAGTGGATTAGGGATGGGCAAGAGGAGGGTTTAGGGAGTAGGAGGTAGGTAGGTAGGTAGGTAGGTGATGGGGGGCTTGAGATGAGATGAGATGAGAGCTCATAAGCATACTGTTTTTGTATTCCTTCCGATGATAAAATCTTTTCCTGGCACCTGCTTAGTTGGGCATTTTTGCACCGTCTCTTTGCTCATGTTATCGGTTCTTGAAGTGATTGATATGCAATCATGTACTCATGTCTCATGAAGCAGTAAACTTTGATTTAAGACCTATAATGGCGTCGACATCGGCGGCGGCGGCAGGTTGTTGCTTGAAGATTGTGGCCTCCGGGACGTCGTGTGGTTTGCTCTTCTCGGAATATCTGATACAGGGGAATAGCTGTATACCGGCAGTTCTTTTTTTTTTGCTTCACTTGCATCCGCGGCATCTGACTAGGTAGGATAGTGATCACCGATCATGTTGTAGTAGCTTGAAGGTTTGAAAAAGTCCCGGGTTGATTCATTGATTCATTAGCAGTAGTAGTAAGTACTGCAGTTCAGTCTTGTGTTTACTGCTGGTACCAGCAATTGACTAGTAAAAACCGTAGTTTTACTGCTGAGATAGGCAGATTGATAGTACTACTAGTCCACTTACTACATGAGGTTTCGTTTTGCCAAGGAATTAATACGGGCGGGAGGAAAGCAGTGTGTGCGTTCTTGAATCTGGATGAGTTAATGTGGCTGTGGGAGGGAGCCCTGCTCTGCAGCACGGTGTGTCTTTGCCTCCCCCTCGCTTGGCTCCTCACCTAGCTAGAGCTAGGTACGGTGTACCACTAGTACTAGTAGGAGTAGTACATTGCAAATGCATGTGGCCAATGTGTGTGACTAGTGTCAGGGCTTCATGAGAACAATCCGTGGTCCTGAATCAAGCAAGCTAGAGAGAAAAAGGAGAAGGGAAGATCCTGGTGACACGGACAGCTTCGAGATTCTGTGAACGACGAGTCGACAAGGACAACGTATGCTCGCCATGTCGCCGCGGCGCCGCCTGTTCGTCGAACGGCGGGGCGCATGTGTGGTGTTGGGTGGACGAGGACGACACCCCCGTGACCGTGATTCCGTGAGGCGAGGTGGCTGGCCCTCGCCGGCAGCGAGAGGAGGCCGGGGAGCGTACGCCATACGCGCATAATGAGCCGGTGTGCAAGCAGCACGGACATGGCCATGTGATGCCCCCACGAGAAGTGTTGCAAGTGAGATGCCAGCAATTTTTGTTTTTTTTTCTCTAGAAAAGTTTTTGCCGTGCTTGCAGAATGATATCCATACAACCTATGCTTGCGATAGGTCGAGAGTAGTTTTCTCAACGACTAACACTTGCGAGTTGCGAAACGTCGATCAGTCGGGGCCTCGGCTACAACAAGGACAGCAACTCGGCACCGGCCAGCCTCGATTAGTGCAGGAGATTTCGCCCGCAATCTATGGCTCTTGACAGAGGCAGAGAGTTCGTTGCAGCAACTATAGTTAATTTATACAGGAAGATTGCACACACGAGGAAAGTGCAGCAAAGGAGGCCCCCCAACAACTCCATGACTGTGGAAACTTTCGTCAGGAACGGATACTTTACCTTGAAGCCAGGCACAAATACTTTACCCTTAGGATGTGTTCGGCAGTGTGGGTTGGGAGTTTATTTTCTCCGCACGTAAAACGGAACGACTCATTAGCATATAATTAATTAAGTATTTGCTAATTTTTTTTTAAAAATGAATCAATATGATTTTTTAAAGCAACTTTCGTATAGAAACTTTTTTTTAAAAAAAAACGCATCATTTAACCGTTTGAAAAACGTGTGCGTGAAAAAAGAGACAGGTGAGTTGAGAAAGTAAGGGAAAAACACACCATTTTGTCCCATCGCAACTAACACGATGAGTTGTGCTAATCTAGTACTCACGGGAGCATAACGCACAGTAGGTAGAAGAAACTATTTTTGTTAGCCATAAAGAACACCTGGTTCATATTAAAAACTAGCGATGTGCAGAGTTCCATATCAGGGAATGCAAAGGTTTTGGCGTGGTGGCTAACGGCGGTTGCTTGTGTTCTAATCAAGCACAAACAGATCTCCATGCAAAGTGTTCTCTGTTACCTCCATCCTCCAGGTCCAGGATGACACTGCTCCTCGTGCACTGAACTCCTCTTGCTTATGCCAACTTACTTATACCAAGCTGACAACATCCCCAATATGAGATAAAAAGAAGCAAAATTTTACGCACCACCTCATCTAGGTTTCCGTATTCTTGTCCAGATGTCACGAAGAAAATAAAGAAGGTGCCAAATTTATGTAATCCTCATTTATTATATACTAAAAATTCATTAAATTTCTTACAAACGCTTCTACGTCGTCACGTGGCGCTCTAAAAAATTAAAAAAATACTAAAAATTCAGAAAAAAAAACATCCAACCTAAATTTTCACCCCGTTATCTTAAAAATCCCATGCTGCTAATCTACATCCCGGAAAAAAAAACAGAAGGTACGTACGTAGTACCGTCTCCCTCACGGAAAAAGACAACACTTAAGTACCTACGGCATATATGATCGAAAAAAAATTAAGCCAAAAATAAAGAAACATGCACACGTACGTACTAGAATCGGAAAGAAATACTAAACGGGAAAAATCATTAGTGCCGACACTGATGTGTTGTCAACAGCCTTTAAACTACGATTTTATTAAAAAATAATACTACACGGATATGCACGGTTAAACTTGATCTCTCATAGATAAATGTCAAAGCAACCATCTTTGAAGTGTTGAAATTTGTGATCTCGATAAGTTCCTTAAATTAAATAAACCATTGATGACTTATGATGGTTATATTGTAATGCTAAATATATCATGACAAATGACGCCAATATGTAATAATTAATATGATAATAATGTTTCAAATAATTTCATATCATATTTTATGGTGTTAAATGTCACTCGACAAATATACAACGTTAACTTGAATCTACATGTGTAAAATTAAAACAACAAAACCTAGCATTGTTTTTTAAGTACATATGTTTAGGTTTATTTTGGGAGAGATTGAGATTCTCAAAGTATTTGGAATTTTTCAAAAAAAAAAATCTTATTTGAGGAGTGAGAAGCACAGATGTTAGATAGATGAGAAAAAAGAAATTAAATTTTAGCCAGTGATTTTGCTATAATAAAACAACAAAATTAAATTCAATGCAGGGTGCAGTGCTTGCTATGTCATCATAAATATTGCAGGGGGCATGCACATGGTTGAGTTAAGGTGGCATCAGTGAAATGCCACCGTAGGCAATGTAGTTAAAGTGATATACTTATCAATGCAATTCTTTGCGAGTGTGCTAATAGTGAACTAAGTGTTAAAATTGTGCTCTAGGCTGGTCTTTAGGGGCACAACTGTGTTGATGCGGGACTCATGTTTCAAGGCGTTATATAAGAAAGCCTTGGCAACTACAGTCGACTTCATCCGGTTTAGAGAGATATTCATGTCTATTTTTAATAGTGTTATCGTATTAGCCGGTAGAAGTGTTATTTTTAGATTATTTATACATAGATGTGGAAAATAAGTGATGAATATCGAGTTATGCAGTGTAGATGAATTTTTAATGTATTAATAATGTATCATTTATTTCAATTGTACTAATGTAGTTTCATTTATTAAAAATGCACCTAGCTTTCAAAACAATGACAATAAGTAATGGTGACAATAGATAAGTTTGTATATGACCAGGATAAAGAGATTTTTATTTAAATTTGAGAGACATTTCTTATCACATTTAGTAGTATATTAAAATATATCATCTATTTTACGACAAATATATTTTATTTTTTTATTGTAAGATAATCTACATTTCCTTACCGTGTATACAGTGATGTATGATTTCTTTTAACATTTTTTTTCTTGAACAATAAATAAGATGTCCATGGGTTTGTGTGGGTTTTCTTTCTGATTTATATTCCAAAAATGTTCTCCGATTTATATTCCGTCCTTATAGTGTTTGAAACACAGCCTATAATACATGCCTGCGTGAATGTGTGGGGTACCTTCCTAATTGAGAAAAACGGTCTATATATACTTACACCAGCACAAATTAAATACTATTATAATACCTGGATAGCCGCTTATGGTTAGTTTGGCTTGTTTACCATGCCAAAGTATTGACACTATTAAAACTGGGCTTTGTCAACATTTTGGCAACACGTGTGATTGGCATATTTGTTACCATGACAAACAATTTGTTTATGCTAATTATATTTAACTGGGCCCCAATTTAACAAGGCGACACAAGCATATCAAGGTAAATCCATATCGGAAAAGCCGCTTGGCCAACAGCCTTTTCTATTCAATTGCTTTGGATGACGGGATGAAATGAATCATATATAGAAAAAGCATAAAAAAAGAATGTTCTGGCTCCACTTCAACAACTTGCACACAAGCTCCAAGCAACGTAATGCCACTGTTCCGTTCCTCTCTCTCTCTCTCTCGTTCCGACAACAATCTCCCAAAAAACAAATTCTTGAGAAACAAAAAACTAGAGGAAAAGGTTGATGAAGTTTTATAGAATTGACCTGGAGGGCCATGCATGGTTAGCTTCAAAGGCTCACAAATAAAAAGGCGCATGCAAGGTAATGCACACCGGAAGTTGATCTAAGATAAGAAAGGTGACAAATAATGGTGTTTTTTTACAAGCAGGAAGCAAGACCTCCTAAAGCAAGCCTTTCATGATCCAATTAGGAATTGATATTTCACCTTCTATGCCTTCTGTGAAAATTAACTGGCTCTCAAAGTCATATATTACTATGCCTTTTTCATCAAAAAGTTATATAGGTAATGCTTCATAGGGAAGACAACACACTATACAACTAGATAACAGCACCAATCTTAACATTGCAGCTTACACACGCCTATTGATTTCTTTTTCTCAAAAAAAAACACCAGAATATTTTTTTAGTTAATTAATATAGTAATCCATTTTTAAAATTACTAAATTAGTATGGTCATCGCATACTCGCATGGATGTAGCGATACATCTGAACATTAGCTGCCTTGCCGAAAACTGCATTTTGATATAGTACTCAGTAGACAGCAAGCAGGCCCTCTACAATCTCCAGCCAGGTGCTACAAAGCAGCAGCAAAGAGTGGCCCAATACTAGCAGTTTTTTCTATGGACTCCTACCAACTAGGCCAACCACTACCACGCTGTGACCTCCTACCATGCAGGGCACGAACCCATGATGATCCCTATATAGAGAGCCCGTACTCATTTCTCGCCAAGTGCACCACTTCACTTGCTTCCAAGTGCAACCAAAACCAGTTAAAAAGCTGCGCCCCGGCAGCTGCACGGCTTGGGCGATCGAAATGGGCACTCCCTCTGGCCTCCGAAATGCCGGCTCCTCCTCCTCCTCCGCATGCCGCTTCCTCGCCGCCTTCGCCGTCCTCCTCGCCTTGCCGACGCTCACCGCCGGCCTTACCCGTCACTACACGTTCAATGTACATCTCTAACGAGCATGATGCGTAGGCCGTGTCGACCATTATTGATGTGCGACTGGCGGCTGCATTGATGTTTTTGGCTTTTCTGCAGGTGCAAATGACGAACGTGACGCGGCTGTGCGTGACCAAGAGCATCCCGACGGTGAACGGGCAGTTCCCTGGGCCGAAGCTGGTCGTCAGGGAAGGCGACCGCCTCGTGGTCAAGGTGCACAACCACATGAACTACAACGTCTCGTTCCACTGGTAATGCCAGGCAACACCATCGCACATTCGCACGCAATCCAAACTAGATGAACAATTCGTGTGTGATCTGATGACCGATGGCAATGCAAATATGCGTGGTGCGTGCAGGCACGGGATCCGGCAGCTGCGGAACGGGTGGGCGGACGGGCCGTCGTACATCACGCAGTGCCCGATCCAGGGCGGGGGCAGCTACGTGTACGACTTCACCGTCACCGGGCAGCGCGGCACGCTGTGGTGGCACGCGCACTTCTCCTGGCTCCGCGTGCACCTCTACGGCCCTCTCGTCATCCTCCCCAAGCGCGGCGAGGGCTTCCCGTTCCCGCGCCCCTACAAGGAGCTGCCTCCCATCATGTTCGGTACGTGACGCCTCTCCCTTGTGTGATGGCATGGCACTTGAACTTGAAATTGTGTGGGCTTTCGTGACGGTGTTTCGTAATGTGTACGCTTGTGTAGGTGAGTGGTTCAATGCGGATACGGAGGCGGTCATCAACCAGGCCCTGCAGACGGGAGCAGGCCCTAATATCTCTGACGCCTACACTTTCAATGGGCTTCCTGGCCCGACTTATAACTGCTCGTCCAAAGGTGAAATCTTGTCCTCTCCCGATTAATCTGACGGGCGTACAGAGGCCTATGGAATTAATCACGGATTTGTCTTTGATAATGCTCGTGGCAGACACGTACAAGGTGAAGGTGCAGCCAGGAAGAACGTACCTGCTCCGTCTGATCAACTCGGCGCTCAACGACGAGCTCTTCTTCGGCATCGCCAATCACACGCTCACCGTCGTCGAGGCGGACGCCAACTACGTCAAGCCGTTCACCGCCAAGACGCTCGTCATCTCGCCGGGGCAGACTATGAACGTGCTCCTCACCACGGCACCCAGCCCGGCCTTCCCGGCCTACGCCATGGCCATCGCGCCATACACCAACACGCAGGGCACGTTCGACAACACCACCGCCGTGGCCGTCCTCGAGTACGCCCCGACTCGGGCGAGCGCCACCGGAAATAACCTCCCCTTGCCGCCCCTGCCGCGGTACAACGACACCAACGCGGTGGGCAACTTCTCGAGCAAGTTCCGCAGCCTCGCGACCGCGCGTTATCCGGCGCGTGTGCCGCGGGCCGTCGACCGCCACGTGCTGTTCACCGTCGGCCTCGGCACGGACCCGTGCCCGTCCAACCAGACGTGCCAGGGCCCGAACGGCACCAAGTTCGCCGCGTCCATCAACAACAACTCCTTCGTCCGCCCCAGGGTGGCGCTCCTCGAGGCGCACTACCAGCGCCGGTACGCCGGCGTGCTCATGGCCAACTTCCCCACCACGCCGCCGCACCCGTTCAACTACACCGGCACGCCGCCCAACAACACGTTCGTGACGCACGGCACGAGGGTGGTGCCGCTCGCGTTCAACACGTCGGTGGAGCTGGTGCTGCAGGGCACGAGCATCCAGGGCGCCGAGAGCCACCCCTTGCACATGCACGGCTTCAACTTCTTCGTCGTCGGCCAAGGGTTCGGCAACTACGACCCCGTGAACGACCCGGCCAACTACAACCTCGTCGACCCCGTCGAGCGCAACACCGTGAGCGTGCCCACCGGCGGATGGGTCGCCGTCCGGTTCCTCGCGGACAATCCCGGTAAGAATCTCGACGTCACATTTGGCAAATCTTGGTTTGCATCGACTTCCGTTGACTCTGAATACAGTGACGGCAGATAGCTGACATGTGGTGCATGTGTGTGGCAGGGGTGTGGCTGATGCACTGTCACTTCGACGTGCACTTGAGCTGGGGCCTGTCCATGGCGTGGCTGGTCAACGACGGCCCCCTGCCGAGTCAGAAGATGTTGCCGCCGCCGTCGGATCTTCCCAAGTGCTGATGGCTGATCCGATGAGCCGGTACAGATTATTTGCGAACGTTTTGCTGTGTGCGCCTTCGCGTTCCGTTGTGTTTGACGTACAAAACTCTTTGATTTGGACCGACTTAATTTTAACTGGTGTGCCAATTTTGTGGCAAGTGTTTGGGGGTTTTGCACCCGCTCTTAATTCCTCTTTCGAAACAGAATAAGATGTAAGTAACTCGGTTCTGTTGGTATTTTTTTTCGTGGACATTTGTTGTTGGTGTGTACACGGTCCAATCCATAATGTACCAGATAAACTCTATATTTAATTGTTTTGGTTTTTGATCATTTCAATATCAAAAATTGTTTTAAGCTTAAGAGTAAGAAAAGCGATCTAATTATCTTACTATCTACGTATACTAATCACCATACACTTGGAGAAAAAAACATTGCTATCTACCCGTGATCGGAGATGCTATATACATTACTCAACATGCCTTTTCGGACAAAATCACATTAATTTCTAGCATTGTGATTTGTTATGTGATTCATGTTTTAGACAAGCTCTTAAATGGTTAGGTTTCAAGGTTAGAATCACGGGAAGCGGGGTGTGACGAAGGTGGAAAGTGTTTCCCGACTTAGTGCAATGGTCGAAGTGATGGTGGAATCACCTCAGCTACAAGAGAGGGGGTATGGGTGGTTGGCCAATGTTGGTGCTGTGGAAAACTCATTGTTGGAGTCGTTATGAGGCGATGAGAGGTGACTTATGGCGGATCCAATGGATGGAGGCACGAGGGCACCGATCCGAAGTGGATGAAGTGATAAAATTGAGTTGCGAGGAGCAAAGGAAGGAGGAAGGGGGGGGTTCTGGCTTCCCTTGCAAATGCTAAAGACAATGCTGGTAGGGCGGAGGGTGCCGGAGGAATCGTGCGATGTGGTCACGAGAAATATGTCAAGTGACACATATACATATTTATTTTTGGTAGACCAGAATGTAATAATCTTCATTGCCTAAATAAATAAATATTTAAGAACATGTAGCATGCAGAAACTTATGTCCCAATTACGTTAGGCATAGAAATTCCAAATAGTACTTCATCAACTACTCTCTTCATCCATAGAAGCTTGCAGGGACGAAGGAGGTAGGCAATTACTTTGAGGCTTAAACGATATATTGATTTTTTTAACAGCTCTAACCATGGGATGACAAGCTGTTGTTGGGACCATAAACTAACAATTTGTCTTGTTTCGGATCTACTATTAAAGGTGGCTTGTATGGCTTTAAACTTGTACTTCGATTTGTCTGGCAAAACTGATTAGGGTAACCATAATTGTGATTGAAAAGCAGGTAGTAAGCAATAAATGTATCTCTATTATTAGTTAAGATACATTATAGAGGTGATAAACAACTACTACCAACACATAAGCTTACTATGGTATTAACAATTTGTGATGGGTCTCACCTATTTTTTTTAAGGGTTAATTGGATCCATGCCATTGCAACTTTAGTTATTTGGAAATCTGCCATTACAATTCATGAAACCGGCTAGATGCCATCGGAATTTCTCGAAATTGGAATCGTGCCATTATGTACGTCTGAATCGCCGTCCGTGCCGTTTTTCTTCTCACGTATTTTCGTATGGACGCTTGTGCCCCTGGCGGAGACGACACAAGGCATCCCGGACACGGTCCGGCTCAACCATCTCCGTTCCCCATTCCCCATTCCCCATCCTCTGCAAAAACCCTAGCTCGTCGACGAGGAAATCGACGGCAATCGGTACCGCGCCGCTGCCGACGGCTGGGGCTAGGGATACGGCGGCAGCGACGATGAATAACTTCTCCCGACGCGGCAGATGGCTCAAGGTGGCGACGAGGCTGGACGTGGTGGAGGCAATGGAGGTGAGCTTTAGCGGTGGCGATGGTCGCTCTGCAATTTCGAGCAGGTGCAGCGTCGAGTCGGAGGCTCCTTCAATCCCAGAGCTGAAATGTGCTTGTGGGCATGCCGCTGCGATGCATACATCCAACACACCAAGGAATCCAGGGCGGCGGTGGCTGCAGTGTCGTGGGCAGGTGAGAATCCATTTCTACTGCATATGTGTGTATGATTTTCTTTGGGAATCCAATCTGGTTCCTTCTTGTAGGGTTGTAGATGTTCGTTGTGGATATGGGAAGATCTCCTAAACGAATATGTTGAGGAGATGGTTGCCTACTGTCACGCCGGTGAATACGACTATCTTAGAGAGACATGTGACAGTTTGCGTCAGCTTGTAGTAGATCAAAGGCATCATATATCTCAGTTGTCAGCCCTCAATGATGCAAAAGAGTTGCAGTTGCAAGCCAATTCCGAATCGTTGAATCAGTCGAAGACAGAGTGTGCAGACTTAAAGATTAAATTGGAGTCTGAGAAGGCTAGAACTCGCACAAATTTGTACATGATGATCTTGTTTTGTGTGTTGTTTGTTGCTGCAATGTTAAGGCTGGTATGAACGATGTTCTGTAAGATGTAAGTGTTGTTATGTGCTTAGGTGTGTGAAATCTGATGTGTGAAATATGTCAAATGATGTGTGAATGCAAGGGCTATATTGTGCAATCACTTGGTGTATGCAAATAGCATGCAAGGGTTAATTGGATCCAAATAATATGTTGTGCAATCTCTGCAAATCTGTGTGTGCAAACAATAGGGCAACATGAATGCTGATAAAGTAACTGACATGAGCTTGTTCACATAACTGGCAATAATATGATTTGCAATGTTAGCATGTTAGCATGTAGGTCACATAACTGATATGAGCTTGTTGACATAACTGACATAAACTCCAAATGGCCATATACAAGTAGCAAAATATACAGGTCTGGAGCCCATTTCCATGGCCAACATCTAACAAGTCCAAATGGCCATCTACAAGTAGCAAAATAATACAACGGTTATACAAATTGTCATCAGTTTTGACATCACAGACCAACCCAATCTGATAACTTTCTAACTACTCTAGCAGGTGGAGCACTAGAGGCAACAAGATTCTTCCTCTTCTGGGGAGTTTTCTTCTTCTTGGGATTTCTCTTGTTGACTGGTGCAGATGAGCTTGCTTCAGCTTCAGCTGCAGCACCAGGCACTTGTCTCTTCCTGCATACAGATAGTAACATTAGGGCAGTTGTGTAAGTCAATTTATGGAGTAAACAGAAAGAAGTCCAAATTACCTTTTTTTGGTTGTTGGCTGGCTATTTTGCTCATCTTGATCAACTGGCTCAGCAAGTTTGCATGTCTTCTCAAAGTGACCAAAACTCTTACATCTCTTGCATGTTACTATCTTCCTACCAGGTTCTAGACAACCTCTTATTCTTTGCACTCTAGGTCTTCCAGCACCTCTCTTCTGCCTAGGTGGGTATACCTTGAAACCAAGATCTACATGTGGCCACTGTGACCTATCGGTCATTGGTGCCACTCTGCCTGCATAAGCTGCCCTGAAGGTCTCAACACTATAGTAGGGACTGACAAAATCTTGGATTCGTCCTCTACTAGTGCAAATCCAGGCCAATGCATGTTTGCATGGCTTTCCTGTAACTTGCCATACCCTACATGAGCAGTTCTGGTTCTGTAAATCAACTGTGTGTTTTTTAGTGTTGTTGTCAGACTCAACAAGTGTTACCTCTGCAAAACCATCATCACTTCTAACAACCTTCACCACCCTGAGACTAGCAGTTGCATCATTCAATTCTTTCATTACATTTGGCAGGATGCCATCCACAAGCTTTCTACCAACATCTCTCCTCAGGGCCATCTTCTCCATGATCATCTCCCTTATCCCATCCACAAGTTCATGCAACAACAGACATTTAAGCCTCTTGATCTGGTTATTGAAACTTTCAGAAACATTATTTGTGAGGTAGTCACACTTGCTATACTCAGAAAAGCCACATCTGTACCAAATCCTTGAGTGATGTTTCTCAAGATACTCTATTGCATCAGACCTCACTTCATGTATTTGCTGCATGTGCCACCAAAAACCATCTTCAGTGTAACTTCTTGCAGCTGGATACAGATGATCAGTAAAGGCAGGACCTTGAAACTTCTTCATGAAGTTAGCATATAGATGTCTCATGCATTCTCTGTGCTCAACTTTGTCAAATGCAGCATCAACAGCTTTCTCCAAACCCTTGCATGCATCTGTTGATATAACTAGGCCCTCTGGATTACCTATGGCCTTATTGAGGTGTCTCATGAACCATAACCAATTGTCATCAGTTTCAGAGTCAAAAATTGCATAGGCTACATAAAACAACCAATTATGTCCATCTACACCAGTGGCTGCAGCTAGTTGACCAGTATATTTACCTGTCAATCTTGTTGAATCAACACCAAGATAAGGTCTGCAGCCATTGAGGAAGCCATCTATGCAAGGCTTCAGAGCAACAAACATCCTCTTGAAGCACATTTTCTTCCCTATCTTTTGTACATCAATCTCTACAATAGACCCTACTGACTTCATCTCTATCTCAGCTTTCCAATTAAAAAGAAGTTGGAAGCTCTCTTCATATTTACCATGTATCTGCTGTAATGCACACTTCAACCCAGACCATGCCTTGGAATACTTCAACTTGATCTGAAAATCTTCTTCAAGCTTCTGCCTTGCATCAGCAGCCCCCTTTTGTGGATTTTTCTTGACCCAGTCGCCAATCCTGTCTGCAATCCAACCCTGAGTTGCCATCTTGCTTTCATGCAATTTGGTAGATGCACATGTGTGCTCAAAGGGAAGTTTTTTGATCTGCAGGAAACATGTGTAGTTAAAATTGCATGACACAAACATAATCAACAGGGTTACTCAAAAGGGTCAAAATACATTGATGAAGCAAACCATAGGGGCTAGAAACATATCACCTGTATGACTTTGGTCCCAGGTTGCCTGGAAGCATGAATACGCCAAGGGCACCCTTCAGCAGCACAGTGAGCTAGAAAACGTGTTGGATCTGTCTTCAAACCAGCAAACACAAAACCTTTTTTAACTGCATAGTGCCTTATTGCTTTTCTGAAAGCAACTATATCTGGAAATAATGCATCTTTCTCTATTTTGGGATTCTCAGGATCATGTATGACATTAAAGACCTGTGGATCTTCATCAGTAACCTGTTCCTCAGGAGCTCTCACCCCTGCAACAGGCGGCTGAGAAGACTGACCAGTGCCAGTGCTTCCATCAGGTTGAGCAGGCTGTGGAGGATTTTCACTTAATGAGCAAACATACAAATGCTCATCATCGACACCCACATATTCTTCCTCATTGTCAAATATGTCTGGTTCTCTAACAGGTGCTTTCTCTATTGCAGGCTTTTCAACACCTCCAACATTGGGAGCGGCCTGTTCAGAACCATTGATGGGAGCAAAGTTGTCAGGAGGCACAACCCAAATGGGTTCTACTTCTTTGTCGACAACAGAGGTGGAGAAAGCATCAAATGTACCAAATTTCTTATTGTCAAGCACTGCAATAATAAGATGGAATTGGCTCTCCGTTTTGTACATTTCGAATAGGTCAGGTAGCTGACTGTCGTCCACAAGTCTAACATCCTCACCAATCGTCTTGTCAAAAAACCAGATCGAAGGAGATTGATTAGTTCCCCACGTGAACTCAACACTTAAACTATTCATCAGAAATTCCATGGAAAAGCTATCCGAATCCACAACCCAATGCCGAGTAGCTCCTTTCGTGTAAGATTTCCTACCATCGGCATCTATCGTGACATAACCGCCAACCCTAACCTCTACTGAATACCAATGCCTACCAAGAAATGAGGGAACATCAACTGAAAATTTACATGCAAATTGGATGAAATATACCAAATGCCCTTCTACTTCAGCTATCTAAGGAGCATATTAGAGTTCGAGGTGAGGTACTCACGGTATTGATGAAATAGCCGGAATCGAGCCTCCCAGATCCATCCCCTCCATCGGCAAGTTCACGGCGCACGATGATGTCGTAGGGGAGCTTGGGATCTTCAGTTCGCTGCCGCCGTATCCCTAGCCCCAGCCGTCGGCGGCGGCGCGGTACCGATCGCCGTCGATTTCCTCGTCGACGAGCTAGGGTTTTTGCAGAGAATGGGGAATGGGGAATGGGGAACGGAGATGGTTGAGCCGGACCGTGTCCGGGATGCCTTGTGTCGTCTCCGCCAGGGGCACAAGCGTCCATACGAAAATACGTGAGAAGAAAAACGGCACGAACGGCGATTCAGACGTACATAATGGCACGGTTCCAATTTCGAGAAATTCCGATGGCATCTAGCCGGTTTCATGAATTGTAATGGCAGATTTCCAAATAACTAAAGTTGCAATGGCATGGATCCAATTAACCCTTTTTTTAATTATGGCATGGCTCATGTTTGAGTTTTTTTAGGTGGGGCCTATTTTATTACTCACTTTACAAATGTATACATTATGGTGTCTCTCCAATCTACTATTGTCACCTGTCATGGATCCACCTTAATGCTTAGTTTTACATAAACAAACATTGAGGGTGTCCTTTAATAACTGAGGCGTAAGTCTTCAGCTAATATATATAAAGCATTGGCATAGCTTAAATATTTATATTTCAAAAAGAAAGGATGTAGTCCAAATCTTAGGTTACTTAGGTGGACAAAAGCTAGTTAATTACTAGCACTATGCTAAAAATTTGAAGTCGGGCGCATACAAACTAGAGGACTCAAATGTGGGAGATGAAGTTGGCATTGTGACACAAGTGAATCTTCTGATGAATTTGATGGCAAAAGAGTTTTTTTTTTGTGGGGGGCTTTGCCACGGCCAACTTTTATGGTATATATAATTTCTTGGAGATGCATGCTGACTATGATATTATGTAAGGCACATGTATTAAACATTATTGACGATATGTTATAGTGGGTTTTGTTCAGGCTTAAAATCGCTAGACCCGCCATACTTCTTGTCTGCCACGTTTAACTCCCATGGAATAAAGCTTCTTCTTATTTGATTCATATACACTTTAGAGCTAAGATAAGAGTCTACAAAAGTTTTAGTAACAACTAACAAAAGAGAGATCGGTCAAATAAAGCTACGCGTAGATTGAATGGTTTTACCTACGGGTCAAACTAAACAACTCTATCGGAGGTAGTGTAAACGAGTAAACGACCTTGATTCTTGAACTGTGTCGTACGCGATCCTATGTGCATATGCGTACGTGTCATCGGGCTGGCTGACCTGACACATGGAAGGCAATATGGCAGGCAGAGATTTGTTGCCGTCACCTACTTACCTTTCCCTGGATTCTACGTTACCGTGGCTTGATCACATACGGGCAATTATTTTGTTCAGATTTTACGGAAACAAATTGCTCCACACATGCATCATGCATCGCCCATTTCAAGAGTGAGGAACGTACACAATGCTATCAACGAGCTGTAGAAGTAGTACTCGTATTATTATACTGTGGGCTGCTTCAACAGTATCATATCTGACTCAAGCCACCTGTATAGATTATCTGTCCATGCTGAACATTGTGCCTGAAGCTCTGTCACACGTACAGAGTGCGTCCGAACTTTCAGCGAACGTGTACGTACCGTACGTATGCGAACGTTGTGTTTTTGCCACATCGGAGATCTATCTGATCGACTCGTCGACGTGAGGAAGAAAAAAAAATTTACCGTAAGAGATCTGGGCGAAGCAAGAAGCGGATCACGCATTCAAGGCACTGTGCAACGCACAGTGTGTCCGTACACCAGCAGTAGATCAGACTCCAGAGAGGTTCAGAGCCAGCACGACGAGTGCCGCTGCGCCTTGGTGGGAGACAAGCGCCACAGATGCACCAACGCGATGCTAACATGGCGTAATCAGTTCCGCTCTTCTCTTCCCTCGGCTCCTCAGCGAACAAAAAAAATCTCGAGGCGGCCTGTTCCATCTTTGACCGGCGGCGCTCCACGGTCGCCGAATCGGATAGCCATGAGCCCGTTCGGTTTGGCCCAATCTGGTTTTAATCATTGGCCATGGCGACGCTGGTGGAGACCGCCCGGCGGCGAGCGAGCTACTACCAGCTGATACTGACATGTCAGAAAGCGGACTGTGACACACACAGGTGCGCCCAGCGAGCTCTCTCGTTGTTCGGTCGCTGGAGTACATGGACAGTTGGACCAAAAGTTGATGAGCACGCATCGTGGAACTGCAGTTGTGGAAGCCGGGACAAACACAAAAGGCGAGCGGGCAGCGGAGACAGGAGGCCGATCGATCGGCCATGGACACGGGACTCGTCACGGGTCACACCGGGAAGAGATTGGCCGAGATTTCTTTTTCGAGCACGAGCGAATGATCGATCGGGAGAAGCAGAGCAGGCGGTACCGCTGTTCTTTTTGACCGTGGCCATGGCCAACTTGGCCATAGATGGTTTAGGCATAGGTAAGGTGGTGGGAGGAGCATGGTGAGTTGCCGGCCGGAGGAGGGCCCATCACGGCTGCGGGCTGCGCTGTGGCCAGGGTGGCCGACCGCCCGTCCGTCCGTCGCCACCTTCCCGAGGCGGAGGACGAGGAGCACTGCCTCTGCCTCTGCCCGGCCTGCCTGCGCTGTAGCCGAGCGAGCGCGGCAGCCAGTCCCCCCTCTCCCCCGGTCCACCACCGCGCGCGCAGGCCGGCCGGCCAGTCTCAGTCTGATCCTCTGCTCTGCCCTGCCGCTCGCTCGCTCGCTCGCTCACTCGGCGCTCGCTGCTACAGTTTAAAGCTGACGCCCGCTGCTGCGTGCTGACCCCCCCCACGTACGCCAGGCACACACACGAGCCGATCGCTCTCCCGCTCGCTCGCTCGCTCGGATGGGCTCTGGACTGCAGCCGCTGCCCCCTCGCTGCGACGCCCACTTGATCCCTCACCGCGCGCGGCCGCGGAAACGTACGTGTTTATCCGCGGGCGGGGAGGTGTGCGACTGTGGACCAACGCATGAGATGCCCTGGCGATGCGCGACGACGGCGCATGCTGGCATCCGTGCGTGAGTTTGGGGAAATCTCTGCGCGGCGCAAAGCGCAACATCGGAGGGAACGCAATTCCTACGGCGTTGGTTGTGATCTGTGAACCTTTGTGATTTGTG
Source organism: Oryza officinalis (assembly GCA_008326285.1). Classification (NCBI taxonomy): domain Eukaryota; kingdom Viridiplantae; phylum Streptophyta; class Magnoliopsida; order Poales; family Poaceae; genus Oryza; species Oryza officinalis. The sequence goes on along the minus strand of BDMV01000001.1, from coordinate 58,497,846 downwards.
AACCTGGCGGAGGTAGCGAAGCTTTAAGCCATTTGGAGAAAAAAGTTTTCGGGGGACTCGAGCTTTTGACCTCACGCACGGGACGGCACCGGGGGGGAGGGGGCAGCTCGGGCCTGCAACTGCAAGGCTGCCGGATGCGTCGACCGTGCGTACGGAGTATGTATGAACGTGTACTCTGTTTCACAAAAATTTAATCTAATATTGAATGTTGATATATTTTAATATTATGAATTTGTGAAACGAGGAGAGTATGCATATGGGTGCGGGCAGCGGGGCAGATTTGTGTCCAGAGTTTGAACGGTCGTCACAATGTAAGTACGTATAGCAGGAGTAGTTTAGATTTCCTGTGGTACTACTAGCATCTATTGTTGTGGCCTCGCTGGTCAAATTTGCTGTTCTACACTTCATAACTTGATTGGATGGTTCTCCGTATACATAAAAATTGAGCACCAGTAACAGTAGTTACGTAGGAGTACTTTACTCGCTTTCTCTATAGTGCAACGACCGTGTTAAAACTGTTAATGTTAGTATTATATTAGAGCTGAGTACACGTCAAAATATCAGTTTGTAGTACTTTTTTCGTTTTAAAATATAAAAAATTTCTAGAGTTGAACATAGTTATTAAAAAAATAGTAGAATTAAATAAATAGATGTTGTGATTGGTTAAGAAACGAAGATACATGAGAAAAGTGAATGGTGGATATTTGTGATTAGTTGAGAAGTAGATGTTGATGAAAAAGTTATTATATTTTAAGATAAATCCTGAGCATTAAAAATTATTATATTTTGAGACGAAAAAAATAACACACTGCCAGGTTTGTCATTCGTCAAACGATTTGCCTTCTCAAAAATGGCAGAAGGCGAGGAAAATTAGCCCCCTCACACCTGACAAGCTCTTGTTGCTGCACCAGAGCAAAGAACAAAATAAAACGCAGAGCTTTCATTTCACGGCAGAGGCCAGAAGAGCAACAGATAGTCGTAGGAAATTAAAAAAAATGGGGCGTGAGCCTTGTTCCAACAGCGAAAACCCTGCATAAACATAGGAAAACACCAAGTGGGTCCTTTTTTTGGGACGTCATGGCCCTACATGCACACATCCAGCTCCATTATATAGCCATTTTTATGCCTCTTCCACAAGAGCTTCAGACCTCGGTCACTCTCAGCTCAGCTACTCTCTCACACAGTCTCACTCCCCGTGATTCTGTCCCTCTGCTTTAGCTAGCTTCTCCCTCCCATCGTCTCGGCGACTGACTGGGTGACCCTTCTTTACCCTCGCCACAGTGCCCATGGAGCTCTACGCCGTGGTTAAGCCGTGCAGGCTGTACAAGAAGCGGAGCAGCAGCGGCGGCAAGGTGGCGATGTGCGTGCGCAGCGGCGGCGACGGCGGCGCCGGCAAGAGCAGGCCGTCCTTCACCTGCCGGTGCGCGCGGCTCGTCAAGGAGCAGCGCGCAAGGTTCTACATCATGCGCCGCTGCGTCACGATGCTCGTGTGCTGGCACGAGTACCAATGAGAGGGGACTCGGTCGATCGATCGATCCATGGAGGGGGCGAGCAAATGCGATGAATCTCTCTCTACTCTCTCTAGGATTAAGGAACTTTGTGTAAAGAGAATAGTATCTTTTTCCATTTCTTTTCCTCATTTTCCTTTCCTTTTTTTTTTCCTCTCTGAGGAGTAGAGCGAATGAGCGGTGCAGTAGGCCGGCCACTGCGCATTTTTATTTCTATTTTTTTGATGTCATGTGAGCATGAGCATCTAATATAGACGAACGTACTCGATCAAAATGGGTGGGTAGCATGAGATTCTGCTGGTGCAGTGGCGCTTACTCTATTCCTTCTACTTCCGCTTCCGGTGTTTGACTCCCTCGACGTGCGTGTGCGTGTTGGTTCATCGGAGGGCGAAGAGATGCTCCTCTGAATCTAGATTTGGACGGCTCGCCACCTGCTTTTTTGCTCACCCTGGCAGTGGATTCCATTGCGTCTCTTCTCCTATCCGCGCCCCCCCCCCCCAAAAAAAAAAACACCAAGAAAGCTACCACTAAAACCACCGTCTTTACCGGTTCTCAACGTTTTGCAACTACCACACTAACACCATATCATCATCCTTGACAGTTTACACTGGTGATTTTTACCATCGCGTAGTCGGCTGAGGCAGTAACTCGAAGTAAAATTTCGCTGCGACTGAAGGGAGGGGGGGGGGGGGTGCAAATTCCGAAAGGTAAAAGAGGGGAGCCATTACCACTAGTAGCATTCTGATGAGCCCCCTGACCCGGAATGAGGCTGTGGAGGAGTGTGGACACTCCCGAGGAGGAGGCCCCAAGTGTGCTGACGCATCGAATTATTTACTCCCAAAACGACGCCTCCGTATCTGAGCGCCCCTGTGAGCTGCGCGCCCATCACCAGTAATCAAACCCCCCCCCCCCCCCCCCCTCTCTCTCTCACACACACACACACACGCAAACACACAGCTTGGACCAAATGGGCTCGCAGTGTACTTGGCTACTTTGGTGAAGTCTCGCATGGCTTGGCTACGAGTATCTAGGACTACCAACGGCTGGTTCTACGATCGAGTACTCTACCTACTTCACGGGCATCCTCCCAGATTTCGGTCTAACTGTTCAGGCGGCTGCTGCTGCTGCTGCTGCTACTATAGGAGTGTAGTGTCGATCCTGTTTGAGACAGTCTTATGGCTCATCATCATCATCAACAACACGAAGAACGGCAGAAGCTTTTTTTTCTTAGGCTGAAAGACAGGCAGAGAGGTCGTCAGTCAGTGTGGATTAGTAGTACTACTGACCACCAGCTTCGTGCGCATGCATGAATGGCGGAGTGGTGGTGTAACTGACGATCGATTTCGAGAGGTTGTCTTCTCTTTTACTGTTCCCGGAAGTACGTAGGACGCGGTAGGAAGAGAGGTGAGTGAGAGTAGGTAGCTGCTGCAATGGCGCATGCATTGCAGCAGCGATATATGCGTGCGTACCCAGCATATTAGGCTGAAGATGCCAGGGACCCATGCGTGCTGCGATGCTACGAACGTTGCAGAATCACCATGATCAGTGCCCAGTAGCAAGGTTTTTTTCTTTCTTTTCTTTTTGGCGAGCAGTGTCCAGCGTGCAGTAGTAAAGTGGTCCTATGATCCTAGTGAGATGAGTGATGAGTACTCGCTACCTAGCTCCTTTGCTCTTTGCAGGTAACCGGCGCGTAAGCTAGGAGAGGATGCACAACCGCAGGACCCCCCCACCATCCATGCACAGCGTCCTCACAAGCTCGCAGAGCTCAGCTCCGGCTGCCTGCACTGCACTGCACTGGCTGCAACATACGGTTTCTGCTCCTGTCCCCCCTCTCCCCTCCCTCTCTTCCAGGACGGCTGCTGCATTCATGCCCCTATCCAGTATCCGGCCTTTTGTGCTTGGATACATGCGTGATCGATGAAGCGTGTGTCACGGAGAGGTAGCAAGAGCAGATCCTTTATGTGTGTGTGTGGTTGCAATGATTCCGACCACAGTGTGGGTGACTGTTCCTCTTGATATCTTGCATCTGGTAACAGTGGTGACAAGTGGATGCTGATCAGCTACATGCATAGTTCAGGGCTAATGGTCCTATGTATATTTGTAAGGCACGCAGATGAGAATAGTAACAAAAAAGCATAAGAATTGTTGCTAGATAGATTTCATTCGGTATTTCAGCATAAAAGTGTAGCTGAAGGTCGAAAAGAAAACAGGGGCAGAAGATGTAGTTAAGCTTCAGAATCTTCAGATAGCAACACCATATACTATTCCGTTATCTTTACACCTATGCCTTATCAACACAGACGTGGGCTGATCTGATACGAACTCTGCACACGACTTCTTAACTTTGGCCAAAAAATTCCGTCACTGCACTGAATGCCTTACAGGTGTAGGTAGCCCAGAAGTAGCAAATACTCTATACTCGAGTCTCCTCATCTCTTATCTTCAGAGTCGGCACTCTTCTAGAATCCACCGGGCAGCTCGCCGAAGAAGCTTCAGCGGCAGAAGAAGAAGAATCCCCCATCGAGAGTTTTTCCCTCCCAAGGAAGATCAGGGTAATTCAGTATCTCCTTCCTCATGGAAACGCAGTAATTCATCTTTAGGCCCAAATCGAGAAAGTTTATATATGGCTAGTTCTTGTGCATTTGGCGGTGTCACTCATTTCAGTACTTGATGGAGCATATTATTCTGGAAGAATATTCAGGGAACATGATTTTCCATTTTTCATGTTTTGCTCGTTATCTGGGATAATCTCTTAGGCATTCAATTTGAAGGAATCAGGTATCAGCATACCATGTTTTTTTTTCATTAGATCCTCGTAGTTTTGTTTTTTCTTTAAAATGCATTCTTGGATCAAATAGAAGAAATAAATTTAAAAAAAATGCATAAAAGCAGAAAAAAATTGGTCGTGGTTAGCTTCAACTATATGCTAGTGGGTTCTATGCTGCTTTTCAGGATCTCTTGAGATAAAAACAGTCATGTCTGAGACCATAGATTTAACCGGAGATGGAGGAATTTTTAAGACAGTGATAAGGAGAGCAAAGGATGATGCTACTGCACCTTCAGATAGTCTTCCCATTGTTGATGGTATTGCAGCTATCTACACATCTTGGTCTTGCTTCAGTACACCTATTCTTCAGATTTACAAAAGCATAAAAGCTTCTGCTTCTACCTTGTCTACAGTTCACTATGAAGGAACACTTGCTGGGAACGGGGAAGTGTTTGACACTACTCATGAAGACAACTCCGTCTTCTCATTTGAAATTGGAGAGGGAACTGTCATCAAGGCATGGGATATCGCCGTGAAAACAATGAAGGTAAATGGATGAACTGTTCACTAGTTCACTGTGATCAATAGCTCAAACAGTTCTTTTGCTGATAATACTGTTGTTAAATTGGACACCTGAGGTTGGGGAGGTTGCAAAGATCACATGCAAGCCGGAATATGCTTATGGAGCTGCAGGTTCACCTCCAGAGATACCACCAGAGTAAGTCTGAAAACTTGATCTGTCACTAGTAAAGTCTTTGTTTTTTTATGTACAGAGTTCAAAGGTAACAGAAACGGCTCTGTTTTTTTTTTCACAGTGCAACTCTCACTTTTGAGGTGGAGTTAGTCGCATGCAGGCCGAGGAAAGGTTCTAGTGTGGAAAGTGTATCTGAAGAGAAAGCTAGGCTTGAGTAAGATATCTGAACAATGTTTTCATGCTTCACAATTTAAGTTCTAGTATAGCATTCTATTGACAGCATTACACATGCAAGACTGCGAGTTTGTTAATTTTGTCTGGATGCATGCTAGTTGTTACATACTAGAGTTTGTGATGACACCTGCCAAATTGAAAGATTCAGAATTATCAAAACAGACAAAAGGGGACTGTTCTCATGTCCAGGGTTTTACACTTTAACAGGGAGTTGAAGAAGCAGAGGGAGATCGCTGCTGCAGCCAAAGAGGAAGAGAAGAGGAAAAGGGAGGAAGCAAAAGCAGCTGCAGCTGCGCGTGTACAAGCAAAACTTGAAGCAAAAAAGGGCAAGGGAAAGAAGGCCAAATAGATAACATCACACTAACACAAGTTATGAGGTAGGAGTATATCAAAATAATACAAGTTATGTATGAACCTGGTAACTGTATGCTGTTGAAATTCCACACAAACACAAACTTTGTCTGGTTGTAGTTAAAATGGGCCATGAATGCGCATATAAACACAAAGAAGTCGTGTCACTCTGATGTTTGATCACAGTGTGCACCAGCCCATTTGTGCAAGAGTTTTACGTTTTTAGGGCATGTTGACCGATGCCATTGGTAAATATATGAAGTGTTTGACTTTAAATTTTCAATCCAAACAAAAGCATCGATTTGTGGGTTAATTTCAGCTCGCAGGGAACCTGCAGATTTGGCACTCTGTGCGGGTCAACAGCTGCACTGCTTTACAGTCAGCGGCTCAGCGCCAGTTACTTCTGCACTATTCTTTCACAGGATTGTGCTCAACGCAGAAGTAATGGAAACCCCAGAAAATACTGGTGCGTTTTACTCTTACATCGACTAATTCTGTGCCAGACGAGTCATGGACATGACTACATGATGAGGATGCAATTAGTCCATGGAAGGCACAGATACGATGAACAGAGTTACAGTTCATGGAAGCTCTGGCGAATTGAGATAAAAAGAAAAACATAATTCCAAATTTGGCCTCAAATGTAATTACTTCCAAATTTACCCTCTGCTTTATCACTGCTGCCAGAGCAATATTAGCAATTGGATCACATAGTCCGGTCAGAAAAAGAACACACATGTCCTGACAGAAACAGCCACAATGTTTATCAAATGTAACATATTTCTGAAGTCTATACAATTAATCTTGGATACTTTCTCACTATGACCAGACAACGCAAAATTAGTTTCCAAAAAAAAACAATATAAGACATTGAACTTTACAAGAGAGACTCATGTATTTGGACTTCTGTGTATGAATATAGCCACTCTAGATCAGTAGAGGCGCTGGCAACTCTTCTCATCAAGTATGTCGAAAATTGCAAAGAAAAAAAGAAAAACTAAGTTAACATTTCTAGCTCCAAAATCCATATAGATCCTTGGAGCCTGGAGGAATATCCAGCTCCTCTTCCTGTATCTTACACGTGGAGTGTCATTTACACATTTGATCGCATGAAGTACAAACTCTTAATGCAAGAGTTTCAAGACATTGACAGACGCTATTCCTTTATGAAGGGTTATCAAATGCTATTGTGAGAATAACACATTTCACACTTGGATAGGCAACCAAGTTTTTTAGCAAATTAGCAGAAATCTAACATGAATGTAATGCTACCTGATGTCAAATTGGTGGTGTAGATAGTGGTATATCATATGATGTACGGAAACGAATACCATTGCTTGTATTACTTGATATTGGGCAGAGCCAGCACAACAAATTAGGCCCTAGCACCTGTGTGGAGAAAACACACAAAAAAAACTGAGAAAATGAAACATAACCGACTCTCAGCCTTTTAGTACCCAAAAACTCCAATAGCCAAAAGGTTAATATAAAAATCACATAAACCATTTAGTGCACATAATCACTAATTTGTCATAGTTAGCATGAGCTACAAAGTGACCTGAGCCTTTCTTGTAAGTTGTAGATATCAGTGATGTGCCCATCATTTTTCCCTTATAGGGTATTTCCCATGTTCCATTACCAGAATAATGGAACAAAAGGTCCACCATTAATTTATGTACATCAGATATTTTTGAATGGGCAAATACAAAACCCAGACCATAGAGAAGGTTTGCTAAACAAATTTCTGCATAAACAGATGCTTATGCCTTGAGCATATGAAATGAAAAGGACGCGAATAATACTTACTGAAACAAGATTCTCATAGACACCAAGGTCATATGGATGCTGGTAAAGATTTCCAGCCTTTTCTGCCAACCACATTGCCCTAACTCCTTCGTGGTACTGCAAATCACCAACATACTCAACATTACAATTCCACAAACAATAAATCCCTAAACACCAAGGGGATTCAATTTCTCAAACCTCAATAGTAGTTTTATTATGAAAGATGAGGTACACATGCCAACCCAAAAGAATGGACAATGCCAAAGCTAATGGACACAAAAAGACCCCACAAATGATCTGCACATTTGAAACACATTATTCACTTAGCATATTATACGAGGTCATATTATATAGCATGACTGAAACAGCCATTCTGAGGTACTTACAATTGATGTTCTAGAAGAATCACTGCCTAATTGTTCATTCTTAGGCAAACTGTGCACAGCACCTCCTATAATCAGAACCTGTTATAAATGTTAATCCTCACATTCTTAATCTCCTAACAAGGAATAGCTGCTAAAATAAACCGAGGATATTGAAGTACCAGTGAATATAAGCTTGCTATTACAGCATACAGCACAAAGACTAGGAAAATCTTGTAGTTTTCATGTCCAACACAATTGTTAATCCATATACAGTGATGGTCCTGCATATATTAAAAAAAGGAATAATGCAAATTGGAACTACAAAATAGCAAACATTGAACTCAACATTATTAGTACTAGTCAGCACCATTCTTAGAACACATCTCTTGCAGACACGACAATGATGAGCACGGGGAGGCTTATAATGGGAACATTTCTGACAATATCTCAAATCACCACCCTGCAATGACAGGCATGCAGAAATAAGCAGGCAAAACACATAAAGAATATGTGATGAGAAATAATTCCAGTATTAACAATAATGTATATAAGTGTAATGTTCCAAACAGGCCCATGGCTTTTCATTATACAGCAAAAAAATAGCTTTCCTTTTTAAAATCTTTTTATTTACACAAAATGCCCAATTGGTGTGTTCGTGCACTAAATACATATAAAATCTGACCAGAACAATCAACAATGTTTCATTTCAAACTACTGGAAACAAAACAATATCTTCTAATGCAAGAACATACGAGCGCAACAAGTCAACAACCTAGGTTGCTTTTACAGAATGAAGTCTACAAAAGACAGGACTAGAATACGCCTTAATGGTTCAACAAGACTTTAACTGATAGCAACATAATTATAGCCAATGAAACCTTAGTAACAAGCAAAAGCAAAGCAGATTGAATGCAATACATTATCTTTATACAGGCACCTATTGTTTAAACGGCCCAAATGATGTAAAGCCCTTACACAATGCCAAATAGGAAATAAATAATACTATCAGCTCAGCTACCATAAGCTCAGAAAACAATTAATTTTTTCAAGGAGAACAATTAATGATAATTGGTAACTATCCAGCTTCCTCATCAACCATCATTTGGAATTTTCCATGCCATACTAGATCCCACAACATTAATTTTCGAAATCTATTGCACACATTAAATACATAATGCAAACCTTCCAATTCACCCACCAAGCACTCGGCATGCAAGACTAGACCTAAGATTTGGTACTTAGATCCAGACTATATAATCCATAACATAAAGGCTCTCATCTCGCAATATGTGCATTCTTAGCAGAAGTACACCCCCTAAGTTCAAATATGGATCACAGCAGTATGTGAGGATCGAATGCAAAGCGCGCTCACCCTACCCCTCCATAGCCCCATATCCTCGGATGCACACCTACATGCTGTTACTCTCTTCCTCCCCAAAGATCTCAACATTGAGCTCAAAATTGCCGTCCCACTCCGAAGATCTAAAGCCCACGCACGGAATCATCAGTTCACGGGATCTTCCTAATCGGCAATGTCCGAAATCTAAACCCAAAGGTATCAAATTTGAGGCCGAAGTGTCCAATTCTGCAAGCTTCCCACTCCAAGGATCTAAACTCTGCAGCACACCGCGGCGGGCGGCCGCGAGATCTGGGTGGCCACGATGGAAGAGGGAGGACAGGCCTGTGTACCTTGCGCTTGATCTCGTGGATGGGGCTCTCGGCGTCCTCGACGTCGGGCACAAAGGCCGGCGGCACGCGGCCCGGGTCGCGGGAGACGGCGACGGCGTAGGTGGCGACGCAGGCTGCGGCCAGCGCGGTGAAGGCCACCGCGTTGGCGACCCCGGCCGCCGTGGCGAGCCCCAGCCACGCCGGGATCGCCAGGAAGACAGCCGTGTAGTACACGTACCCGATCGCGGCGAGCACGGACAGTATCGGCACCGTCACGTACCCTGGCCGCCCCGCCATCCCCGCCGCCGCGGCCTCGCCTACTGCCGCTCCTCTTCCCCCCGGCAGCGAGGGGAGGGCATTCGCGGCTCGCAGCTGCTGCTAGCTGTTGTTGCTAGTGTTTGGCGGGGGCAAGGCAAGTGCGCGCGTTCCGGCGGGTAAGGGGTGTGCGTGTGATTGCGGCGGCGAGGAAGGAGACGAGCTGAGTAAGTCGAGAAGGTTGGTAAGGCGTGGACGTCCGGAACGAACGTGGTGCGGTGCGTCGTTGTGGTTGCGGGGGAGACGTCCCACGCTCCCACCTTAGCGACGACTCACTAGCGAACCGTGCCCATGCCAACTCACCTTGTTTCTCCCCCTTTGTACCTAAAACTTTCAAATTATCCACTCAAAAAAAAATCAAATTAGTCCCTAAATACATTCAAACTAGAAGAATGTTTTGAAGTGACTGATACTTTTTCAAACAGTCACTTGCTCCTGAATCGCCCGGGAATCATTCTCAATCTCTAGTAGGAAGAAAGGGTAAAGATTTATCATCAAATACAACTTTTCGATGGTGACGATGGTATCAGACATAGAAAGTTTAGGGTTTTGAGATGAAGATTAGGGGAGGAGGATTTCTCGGGCTTGTAGGGATGGCCATTGGTAGTGGAGGACCGACGTGGACGTGAATGCGATGGATATTTGACTTTATAACTTATCACACCCTTTCTAGCTAATGATGCACATGGCATGCTTATGTCCTATGCTCCTAGTTGTATTACACATAGTCTAACTCCAGACCCCTACTCTTCTCCCCGCACATTGGGTCCAAGAATTTTATAGGCTCAGCATGTGAAATAAAGTGTTGATTTAATCTATATGATTAACAAATTGTCAAAGATGGGTGTTTATGAAAATACGGTGCAAAGTGTTTTTGGTTGGTGCACAGTGCAATTGGCATTGGACAGCCGGTTAGACCATGCAGGAGGTGCGGCCGGTCTGACCGGGTGGCCCGACGGTATGACTGGGCAGACTCTGGGCTAGAATCGGTTTCGGGTTATTTTCGTGAAATTTCTAGATTGCTTCATGTTTATGACTTCTAGATGGTTTCTATTAGTATATGATACTATTGTGTGCTAATGTGAGTCAAGTTGGTGCGAACTTGTACTCGGATATGGAGCTTCTTTGTTGTTTATGTGCAAGTGTTGCTTGAGACTATGGGAGTATAGCCGGTGCTGGCTCAGGACTAGGCTTGGGAGAAGTTGAGGTTCAGACGGTTAAGGATATCACGCGGGATGCTCATGCTAGAGAACAATGCACGTGGAGGTGAAGGTTTTCATATGACATACACGTGGTGTTGTGCGCGTATGAAAAGAGGAGTCAAATTTGGATTGGAGTTCAAGTTTGAAAAGATTGGAGTGTGGACTTGTATGGGGATGTTATTTCTCTAGTTTGGTAGGTTTCCTATGTGGTTAGGAGTCCTAGTTCTAGTTGAATTCGTGACTAGGGGCAGCCACGTTGTGGGTACAAATAGATGAGGGGTTGAGACTAGAAGAGAGAGACTTTTTGGGAGATAAAGTTAGGGTTTGCTTCGAGATTTCAATCTTAGTTTGAGAGTTAAGAGAGAAGTGCTTTAGATGCACTTTGTAAACACATATTGATGCAATAAAATTGATCTACTTTCAAGAGTTTCGTCGATACGTGTGTTTATGGATCTCGACGGTTTGACCAGAGACAAGCAAGCGGTCTGATCGACAAGACACTGGCGGTCTAACCGGCGGCGGACAAGCGGTCAGACCGACAACAGCGAGAAGACAAAAGAGGGAGACGGCCGTCCGATCGGCTAGACAACACTGGTCAGACTGCGACATAGGGGCGGTCAGACCGATGCAAGACCTGCGGTTAGACCGGCTACGTCGACGACTTCGTCAAGTTTGAGGGTAACTTTTATTTCCACTAAAAGTTTTTGGTTTTTGGTATTTCGACCATTCACCGTCCCTCTAGTTAGCTTGGTTCTTGTATTCGATCCTACACAACAAAACTCGCTATGGGCTATGGCTAGTCATATGTGATGTGGTGTGTTGTTCTAATATGTTTATGAGACTGTCGGTGACCCAGTAACTGGGGTCCCCAAAGTAGACAACATGCATCACGGTGTTGCCACATGTCCACTCATTCGACTCATCGTCCATGACATGATTCGGTTTGGGGGTGGCATGTAGACCGCCCTAGATCAATAAGGACAAAGACCTTGGGGTGCCCCGTGGCTAGTTCCTAGATGGGAGCTGAGCAACGTGTCTAGGCTAAGCCTCGAGACCCTAACTCTTCCTCACTTAAAGTTTAGTGGGATGGTTATTTACCTAGTGAAATAAAACTTAAAAGACATGGCAGTAACTGCTATTGCTGCTACCAGTCACCTCAACTGTGTTGGTCATGACATGAGTGGGAAAATCAAGGGCACATGGTTGACTACCGTGCCACTGTTGGGACCCATATTTCTTATCGCCTTTCACCAGCCAATGACGGGCTGGCCCGCGTCCAATCAGGCATGGCAAACCCATTCACCGTACGCTTGCGTGGATTGAGCTGGGGTGCGTGGCAAGCTACCGCCATGCCCCCACTCGATCTAGGCCACACTCGAAGCGGGCTAAGGACCCGATGGAGCGAGCAGGTCTACATGGTGAGCTCTCACCACACCCTATCCACACAGGGACCTGATAAGGCCCATCATGAGGCTAACGGAGCGGGCGAGCAGAAGAGTTGCTGACAAGACATGTCGAGACCAATGATGATATGAAGAAAATCTTCCTTTATGTGGTGTTCCCTAGGGAAAGTACAAGAGGAGAATTGAGACCAAGGAAGAGGGGTTGGATCCCGAGCAACTAAGAGACTTCAACATGTTCTATCAAGTTCTTATGGAACTCAAGAGAGAAAGGAAGATAAACCACTCCAAAGAGTAAATAAACTTGTAAGATCCTTCAAAGCAAACAGACAAAGAAGCATCCACAACAGGAGTAGGGTATTACACCTCCGAATGACCTGAACCTGTATAGATCTTCGTGTTCATCTATTCGGAAGGCGCGAGAAGGGCCCGAGTCACTTACTCACGTGTGACCTGTCCCTCGGCCAAACTCACGAAACGAGGGTCCCACCGGATCCTGCTATTGGAGTCTCTCTCCCCGACAATAACCGATTGGCCAGTGTCATCAGGCCTTACATCCAACCCCTACCCTGCCCCTAACATACTTGTGGAATGTGCATTGATCTTACGTCATCATCCAATATCCAAAACTTTTTTTTTGAGAAACACAGTATAAACACATGCACTCACAACGCACATGCACTCATGTCTATGAACGCACACACATACACCTTACCCTATGAGCACATCCGAAAGACTGGTCCGACATATATTGAGATTGAAGAAGTCATCACGGACACCTTACTGTCGACGGATACACTACCTACCACTAAAAAAATAATTAGCCGTAAATGTCGAGCACTCATGTTAAGTCTAGACACTACCGTGGGATCGGCTATCTCTAACGGGCATTAACCCTCATCACTATCGGGTAGGGCCCTCGTCACTGACCAAAGGTCAGTGATGTGAGAAACTATCTCAATCGGGCACAAGGCCGTCACGGATGAACGTTATCTCAATCGGGCCTAACCATACAGCCCGTCACAGATAAGATTGACCAAGAAATACAAGTCAAACCAGGTTGGGTAGAGCCCGTCACGGATGACTAATTTCAATCGGGCAAAATACTCAGCCCGTCACCGATGACTAGAATCGCTAACGGGCTTTAACAAAGAGGCCGTCACCGATAGGTTTGACCCCACCTGTTGATTCAAAATATTCCTGGTTGGGATGACTTATCTCTATCGGGCTTATATTAGGAGCCCGTCAGGGATGACTATATCCCTATCGGGCTTTCTTAGGAGCCCGTCACGGATTATTATCTCTTTCGGGCGTTACTTAAATGCCCGTCAGGGATGACGATGTCAGCAAAAAAAATAAAATTCGTTTTTTTGGCTAGCCTCAGGCCTTTGCTAGCCATGCCCGCTGCAAAAAATGACAATCCCAGCAACCCGATTCCCAGCATTTCTGATTCACAGCCAATTCACAAAATTTTCAGCCAATTCACAGCCAATTCACAGAATTCTCAGCCAATTCACAGCCAATTCACAGAATTCTCAGCCAATTCACAGCCAATTCACAGAATTCTCAGCCAATGCATAGCCAATTCACAGAATTCTCAGCCAATTCACAGCCAATTCACAAAACCGCCAACATGCATCAAAACCTGTAAAACTGAGTTATAAATTGGAACAAGTATATATGTAATTAAGAAATGCAAATATATACAGAAGAACGTGCATAATTGTATTACAAAGAATATTTACAAAAATCAAATGTTTGTCGCAAAATCATTTGTTTCCGCTAGGACTTTACTCTAAACATTCCTTTCGGCGACAAGAGGTCATCTAGTATGAATTGTGCTATCTCCTCTCTAATGATATTGAAGTTGTTTTCCGGAATTGCCGAAAGTTTTTCCTGCATGCGAGGCGTCAAGTTAGTCTACATAATTGGAAAGTTAGTATGAATCGTGCTATCTCCTCTCTAATGTATATAAACAACTGAAGCACACACCTCAAGGTCGAGCAATGTCACCTTGTCTGCGAGGCTCCGCATGTTATGGCAGACGTGGAACCCACACTGGTCGCCAACTTGTTGACGTACTGGAAAGTCCTTTTTGTGACCGAGTGTGGGATGCCCTTCCTTATGCCTCCCGCCTTTTGCCACGTATTGGTCCCAGGCATCGTTCAAGGTAGCCTCGATCGCCGATCAATCGTATATTTCTTTTTTGATATTGGAGTTAAGGTAGTATACCAAACTCCACTTCGGCACTATGACCAGGAGAATCCAATGACGACTGCGACATTAATAAATTGCAAGTTAAATACTAAAGCTATTCGTGTCGCAGGTTTGACTGTAAGTAGAGAACACGCTTACTGTTCAGAGTAGGCACACATAATGAAGTCCTTGTCTTGGCGGGACCATAAGCAGTCCTTGATATATTCTACCATGCTGGCTCGATCGTAATTCATAGTTGTCTCGTTGACGACACTTGGATCGAGCAAAGCAACATGGGGAGCATTACGATGGACATGCTTCCAAGTTAACCTAGAAGCAAGACAAGAATTAGGGTAAGCGTAATACAAGGATAGTTATTACCATATCTCGTATGCAAGAATACTCACAAGGAGTAGCACTTAAGGAGGTTGGTGTCGACCGCTCGCACCCTGTAGAGGTCCCATAGATCTTGAAAGTCTACGGCGATAAAGGCTTCAGGGCCGAGGAACGGTTGTCTATCGTGCTGGCCCGTCATGGAGGTCTCTCTATGCTTCCTCCTTGCGTTGGACCTCTCCATATAGTACCCATGCAACTCCTTGCATGCAGGGCTCATCTTTGATAAGGCGTCGTCTCCGACCAATGGCATGCCTAATGTGAATTCTTTAGGAGCTGATGGCGCCTTGCCAAGATCTAGCTTCTTTGGAGCCAGAAGCGGCCCTTCCACATTTCCTCTTCCTCTCCCCCTTCCAGCAGCTCTTTTGCGTGATTCAAGCTTGGGTGGAGAAGATGCTGCCCTCTTTCTTTTTATGGAGACTGGGGGGAGGAACGCTCTGCTGCAGACCTCTTGTCCGTCATCCCCAAAATCTGTATCATACTGCAATTGGAGATCTTGATCTCCTTTTTCAACGGCAGGAGGGGCAGATACAAGAGCTGGAGGGGGACGTGGCGGCGGCGGCGCCGGACGAGCACTTGGTGCTGACCTAGGAGTTAAATTTATCTGAATGTTCTGCTTGGGCCATTGGATAAAGGTCCCGCGTGCAGCTCCAAGGGTCAGAACCTCGTCATTTGGTGGGAGCGGGAGAGTGAAGCCAACCCAATCGGGCTTCACCATGTCCACTTGAACTTTTGCATGGTTGGCTAGCAGCTGCCCCCCATGCATTCGGGTCTCTGGCGTGGGCTTGAACGCTAGACCCTCTGCGGCAGGAATTGCAAAGTCCTTTGTCACCCTAACGACTAGGGTGCACGATGTGGGTCCCTGCATTAGATTCATACGTATCTTTATAATGTACTGTGGTTAGGGGAGAACATATACGTTTTGTGTTGGTTTTACCGTTATGTGGTCCACCGCATTGGGGGCTGGTGTTTCTTGTGCCGCCGCCCCAGTAGATGCGCAGCTGCTACGCCTCTGCGTGGGGTTCGTTTCTACTATGGGAGCGGCAGCAGGCTCGCTTTCCCTGAGGCGTGCCTCCACCCGAGCCTCCACTTGTAACAACTTGTTATCGAACTCTTCTCGGAGCTCGTTTCTAATCTCATCCCGAAGTTGTGCCTTCAAGCGTGCATCTTTTTGCGCCTTTGAAAGCCTGTGCTTCCTGTACTGCCACGCGTATTGGGGAAACCCAAGCTTCCATGGAACATTGGAGCCAATGCCCCTTGTCCGTCCACGGTGTTCTTCGCTTCCCAACGCTTTCGTGAGGACGTCATCCTCGCGTCTTTGTGAGCAGACCTCTTGGGAGGACTGTCTCTCAGCAGTCAGGTCGACCTGCGATGCAGTTAGGACGAATTTATTCAAGAGTACGATACAACCTACCGAAACATAATCTACGTGTGGTACTTACGATTTTCTGGTACACCGCTTGATCTTCGGGATTTGGGAACGTTAGTGTTCCATCACTATTCTTCTTCACCCTCGCCCTTGCCCAGTTCCTTGCTCGGGTGGTCGGGATATCACCAAGTACTGGTGGCGTGTTAGATTCAGCAACAGCTTCGTCCTCCTTTACCCATTCGTGCTGCTTCCCGGCGTAGCCTCCGGTGCCAAGCCGGTGCGGGTGAACGTTTTTTGCCTGCAACCTCCTATAGGCCTCGCTTTTTTCCCGAGACTCAGGGGTTGACTTTGCGGCATGGAACTCTTCCCACACGACCCGTGAGATGAACGGGTACTTCCCGAATAGTTCTGGCTGGGCGGCGTTGAGGACGTACTCGGTGACCAACGTGGTCTTGAAATTTTTCCACAAGTTGCCCATCTTGCGGATAGCCTGCCGCTTGAGTCTTGCCTCGGCCTCTGGGGGGTATTCGAAGCTTTCCTTGAACTGCTTCCAGGCCTCATCTTTTTCTTCTTGTGGGACCAGATCGATGTGGTCCTTCAATATGGTGAAGTTCCGCCTCCCAAGGATTCCACATATTGTGGCAAACTTTTTGACAGCTTTCGCAGGAGCCGTCGGAAATCCCAGATCGTCCACCTCTATTATGGTGTACACTTCCTTATGGATCTTACTCTGGGTCCTAGTAGCCCGGCTCGATGTTGTCCCACTAGCAGTCGCTGACATGGGTTTGCCTTGCTGCGACATTTTCTATACAACTTTTGTACGGCAAGAAAGTTAAAAAAATTTATAGAAAAACTTATTTTGGTTGTGTATATAACTTATGCTAAGGTTAAGATATGGCCTCAGTTTTGCTTAGAAATTGTGCATCAATTACAATCATTTGCAAGTGTAGTTCCCCAAAAAAAAGAACAAGTTTAGATGGTCTGTTCTTATGCAAAAAAGAGCAAGTGTAGTGCCCCCCAAAAAAAGAACAAGTGTAGATGGTCTGTTCTTATGCAAAAGAAACAACTGAAGCCCCCCCCAAAAAAAGAACAAGTGTAGATGGTCTGTTCTTATGCAAAAAGAACAAGTGAAGTCCCCCCCAAAAAAAATAGAACAAGTGTAGATGGTCTGTTATTATGCAAAAAAGAACAAGTGTAGCTTCCTAAAAAAAAGAACAAGTGTCGATGGGCTGTTTGTATGAAAAAAGAACAAGTGTAGTTCCCAAAAAAAAGAATAAGTGTAGATGGTCTGTTCTTATGGTCTGTTTTTGAGCATTCATCACTGGCCATTTATCAAGAAATCACAGGGTAATAGTGGCAGGAAGAGGACAGAGCAGAACAAGGTAATATGTATGATGTCAGCACAACAAATTTCATCAATACAAGTTATATGTCAGCATGATACATATAGATAAATAACAACAAATTTGTATGTACACTAATAGATCAATATGTATGAAAATAGTTATATCTATGTCAGTACAAGTTAAATGTCAGTACAACAAATTTCATTAATACAAGTTATATGTCAGCATGATACATATAGATAAATAACAACAAATTTGTATGTACACTAATAGATTAATATGTATGAAAATAAAACAACAAAATAGCAATATATGAAAATCAAAATGTAAAACTACAATCCTCCTAAACAGATCAATATGTATGTACACAAATTTGCACTTTGGGGGGCTAGGGATCAACAAGAAGTGGAGCCGCGGGGTCTCACCAGATCTGGACGGCCGGCGGTGTGGCAGCGGTGGATGTTGCCGGAGATGCTGCGGGCGGGGTGGGCGAGGAGGCGGCGGCGTCCAGGAGGCGGCGGCGGGGTCGGGAGGCGCTTGGAGGGAGGAGGCGGCGGCGGCGGTCAGGAGGCGCTTCGAGGGAGAAGGCAGTTGTTGGTGAGGAGTGAACTTAGTCGGTGAGGCGCTTAGGAAAAACTTAGTTTTTCTACCGATCCAGAGTCAGATCTGGATCGGTAGAAAACCTAGTCGTAGGTCATCGCCATCGGGCAAAAGCATTAAGCCCGATACGGATGACAATCATCCGTGACGGGCACAAGAATGAAGCCCGATACGGATGACAATCATCCGTGACGGTCACAAGAAAGAAGCCCGATACGGATGACAATCATCCGTGACGGGCACAAACAATAAGCCCGATACGGATGACAATCATCCGTGACGGGCAGAGCTAATACGCCTGATAGAGATAAGATCATCTCTGACGGGCATTATTTATATGCCCGATAGAGATAAGCTCATCCCACTATAGAATTAAAATATTCCTAATCAGTTGTATTTAATAATGATATTTAAGTTATAAAATTATTATAATTAACTTGTACCCGATTTAAAATTGCTATTACATTTTTAGATTGTGTAAAATTTCTGTTAAATTAAAATATGCCTTATTAAATTAGTTTAAAATTGCCATTAAATTTTAAAAAATTATTATAGTTAACCTATGCCTTATTTAAACAGTGTAAATTTGCTATTAAATTTTAAAACACACATGAATTTAAAATATGCAGATCATTAGGCGCCGGTACAAAATACTTCATTACTTATATCTATTTACAATTTACAGTACTACGAAGACTCTGTTTACAAGGATATGCCTTCCGAATGGTCAGAACGAGCGTATGCCACTTCGTCTTCGGGATCATCGTCAAGGTCGATCTGAGGTCTCACATGAAGATTCTGGTTATATTCTTCCTCATCGACCACGTTGTCAATCCCAACAATTCTTCGTTTGCCATCCCTAACGACGTGCAGCTTCTTGTTAGCGGGGTCTTGTATATAGAAAATCTGCTCGACCTGCTTCGCTAGGACGAACGGTTCGTCCGCGTATCCAACCTTGGCCAGGTCTACTAAAGTGAATCCTTCCCTGTCGACTTTTACTCCAGTGCGGATATTCACCCAGCTGCAACGAAACAAAGGGACTTTGAAGCTCATGTAGTTCATCTTCCATATCTGCTCTATGCGGCCATAGTATGTGTTCGATCCAGCTTGATCCTGATATGCATCTATACGGACTCCACTGTTCTGCACTGTACTGTTGTCATCTTGTTTGACGGTGTAGAATGTGTATCCATTGATATCGTACCCTTGCCATGTGTCGACATCCCAGCTTGGGCCCCTTGCCAACCTTCGTATTATCTCACTTGGGCCATCGATACTCCGTGCGATACGATTCTTGAACCATTCGTTGAAGCGAGTACTATGTTTTCTGTTGATCCACGTATCTGATCGACCCATGTTCTCCTGTCGGACCTTCGCTAGATGCTCCTCAAAGTATGGAGTTACTTCGGCCATATGTTGTAGCACAGCGAAATGAGCCTGTGCATAGGATGCCTGATCGGGTACAATTCTTTTTCTGCCTGTTGTGCCAAGGCCTGCCGACCTTCCTTTGTAGCGAGACGCAGGAACTCCGATAGGATCAGTCTCGGCCATGTAATCGATGCAGAACTCAATAACCTCCTCCGTCGTGTACCCTTCAATGATGCTTCCCTCCGGTTTTGCTCTATTTCGAACGTACGACTTAAGAACTCTCATATACCTCTCAAACGGGTACACCTCCCTTAGAAAAGCTGGACCACATAGTTTTGTTTGCTTCACTAGATGAACAGGGAGATGAACCATGATATCGAAGAAAGACAGTGGAAAATACATCTCCAAGTGACACAAGGTATTGACAATATCAGCCTGCATCTTATCTAGATCTTCGGGATCTATAATCTTCTGACCGATTTCATTGAAGAAAGCACAGAGCTGTTGGATCGTGTGACGGACTTTGGGGGGTAGAATGTCTCTGATAGCAACTGGCAAGATCTGTGTGATTAGCACGTGGCAATCGTGAGACTTCATTCCAACCAGTTTTAGATCCTCCAATTTAACGTACTTACTGATGCTTGCTGAATAGCCCGAAGGAACCTTAATATCAGCCAGACATGATAGTATTGCAATCTTCTCATCCTTCGACAATGTGTGGCAAGCTGGTGGGAGGTACACTCTGCCTGTCTCTTCGTCCGTAACAGGCTGAAGCTCACTGCGAATGTTCAATTCCTGCAGATCTAGGCGAGCATTCAACCCGTCCTTTGTCTTTCCAGGCATATTAAGTAGTAGCCCGAGCAAACTATCGCAGCAGTTCTTCTCTACATGCATTAGATCAATGCAATGCCGGACCTCAAGGTCTTTCCAGTATGGTAGCTGCCAAAATATGGATTTTTTCTTCCACATACCCTTATCATTTCCCTTGCCACGTTTTCTTTTCTTCTCAAACTCGTTAGTTATGTCTTTGACCATGTCGTGGACTTCGTCTCCAGACAAATCCTTGGGAGCAGTTCCAAGTTCTCTCCGACCGTTAAAAATTTTCTTCTTCCTTCTAAAGGCGTGGCGTAGCGGGAGCCATCTCCTATGACCCATGTAAACCATCTTTCTTG